>JXSR01S007317.1:53605-67955 GCA_000969725.1 Ophiothrix spiculata | reverse complement strand
TCTGCGACCGCGATCGTGCCGACCATTGCCAATGTTGGCCCAACCATGCTTTGCAAACTATCTGGGTAAATTCGTCCCCGTTGAGTTTGCATGCAAAAATAGTGCCACTCACAAGAAACCCTGTGTTCTCTAAAAGTCTTTTCATCATGAATGATTTGATAAGTCCTATTTGCAAGGTTAACTTCCACAATTTTGGGAAAATTCATATTCTTGAATTAAGTTTAGGCAACTAGGGTCAAGTTCTGCCTAGCCTGCCAACAGGCATTCTCAACCTAGCAGACGACGCAGACATGATTTATTTTACACACAGTTTTAAGCCCATTAT
The DNA here is from genome assembly GCA_000969725.1 of Ophiothrix spiculata. Taxonomy (NCBI): domain Eukaryota; kingdom Metazoa; phylum Echinodermata; class Ophiuroidea; order Amphilepidida; family Ophiotrichidae; genus Ophiothrix; species Ophiothrix spiculata. The sequence continues at coordinate 67,630 of JXSR01S007317.1, read as the reverse complement.
TAGTGCGAAACAATGCTTTTTATCATGCTCACAGAGCAGCAAGTCTCCGTTGATAATGTAAGTGTACTTTCTAATAAGACTGGTTTCTCCCTTAAACCATCTATGCCTATCCGTCAATTAAAAAATCGTCTGTTACCATTTTATTACATACCGTAAACCGGTGTTACTTAAATCCTTACGGGGTAACTTTGGCCCACCCTAAAAAAAAATTTGATATCAAATTTTGACAATTTCTAATGTGGGATAATGTGAACAGTGGCGTTTCATCAAGGGGGGGGGGGACAAGACGGGGCAAAGACTTTTTGAAAGGGGACAACAGCTCCCCGGATAAGTAGACACAAAATGGTAACCGCATTTTGTTTTATTCATGGCTTTTTATGTAAAAATGACGTCTTTTGGTCCTGGTTCTTAAAAAAGGAGTAAATTTCCTTTTTTTTTTTTTGTGCAAATTTTGCAATTTTAGCTCTCAATTTTACAATTTCAGCTCTAAATTATACGCAAGTTAGCATAGTGTGATAAAATGTGGTAGAAATGTTTCGGTAGTTCTGTTCAATTAATTTTCAAAAATACTCCAAGGGCTAAACAAATCCAACAAAATAGTTGATTTGGGAGTTATTTTGCAAAACCCTATCATTGCAGTTGGTTTAAACTTGATTTATGACATGTGGGCCAAAGTAACCCCATCACCATGATCACGTGGTTATTTTGCCCACCCAACATCAAAGAAAAAGAGAACTTTAACATATCTTATTTTTTTCAAAAGAAAAAAAAATCATGTGAGATCCCAAGTTGAGTACAACAAACTCAAGAAAAATTACACTCCGTTACATTTAACAAAATGAAAAAAGTGAGTTAAAGTAACCCCGGTTTACGGCACATGCACATACTTAGTTAAGAGAAGATATCGTTAATTGCTTCTTATGGGATTGTTTGTATGGGACATTATGTGAGTAATTAGTGATGAGATGATGCCCATAAATCAAAGTTAATTGTTGTAATCTTGTATTTTGGGCATGTTTCATTACTAACCAATCGCATGACATTCTGTAAACAAATTCCCACAAGAAGCAATGCATTATGGGACACACTATTTTTTTAATCTTTTTCCAAGATACAGAACCGGGTATGGAACGCCATTCCTGTCAAAAGGATCAACAATCTGAGGTTTTTCTCTTGATGCCACAGATCTACTGCTTTGTCCAAGCTCATCCATCATGGTCTGCCCCAATTGACCACTGCAACCAAGATACGAAGCTTGTCCAAGCTTGTCCATCTTAGTCTGCCCCGACTTCTGCAACCAATATTATGAAGCTGCTGTAATGATAAACAAAATTAAAATGGCTGGTGATAAGTTATGAAAATGTATAGGCCTCCTTGATATTCTTGGTGAAATTGTGCGGTTTGGTATGAAAGCAGCAGTCTAAAAAATTGTTTTCAACGTTTCAAAGACATTTACAGCATTTTTTCAGGGATTATGAAAAAAAATCACTCTGCATGACTAATTAAATTAGTCAAATAAGACATGTTTTTTGACTAGTTAAAGTTTACAGATGGAAACTATTTTTAAACAACAAAAATTGTTTTTAAACATTTCAAAGACATTTCCAGTATTTTTTTCATGAATTATGAAAAAATCACGCTGCATGACTTATTTTAATTAGTCAAAGAAGACATGTTTTTAGTGTTAAGCATGAATCAGAAAAAATATATGCACTAAATGGCTTGATTTGCATTTTGAAATTTCAACATTTTCTATCTCCTCAGGGAAAGATCCCCCTCAGATACCCGCTATATTGTTTGTCGATTGCTAGATGCAATTCTCTGAACTAAACTGCTCAGATATGGATGATTGAACAAAGTGTTAACTTGAGTTGAGATATCAATTAGACAAAATACATGTGCACCAAATGGCGTGAGTTGTGCTTTGAAAACGCCCCTAAGTATACACCGCCGCGCTGTTGCCAATAATTTTAGCATCTCGGCCCGAATCCCGGACAAAGAGTCAGGGACAACTATCTTGCATCCGTCCCTGGCCCAGATGGATTTGGCAATATGTCGCATTACATTGTTCAATTTTGCTGGGGCGCCAAAATTAAGTTGTGAATTTGCGATTTTCTGGATACGCCCCTGAATAATACTTAGCCTCCAAAAATTAAAATTGCTCCAGACACTCAAGCCAAAGAACTTCGTGGTACCAATACCACTGTCAGAAATTTCGGGTAAAATAAAACTTTCATTCTTTAATAAGGGTACTTTTCAAAATGCCCGCTAAAGGGCCTCAAAATGAGCAAAGACCGTCGATTTTGGACAATTGTGCCTCTAAAAGGCCTAGTGATATGGATTTTCAAATTGAAGTTACACAATGAGATGTTAAAACGCAAATAAATTTAATTTTCATGGCACATGACGCTATTTTTAGAATCCAAAATGCCTGCCAAAACACCTAAAAATAGCGTAAATTACAGTATATTTTATGTCATTTGAACACAACAAATGAAGCAAAACAATACAGCGTTGAGTTAAGTTTTACACATCGGAAATGATAGATTACCTATATACCCTTCAGTATAGGGCCTATGTGCACTTACCTTATTAACTGACTTAAGTTATAGTCTTGTATTTCTGTACTCGGTTTGTGCCATTTTATCATTGGCTTGTTTGTTGGTTAATTAGTTAAATGTATAGTTCCTTCTCGGATTTCCCTTCTTTGAAATTACCCAAAGGCTGTTTTTTCTCGCATGAACACAATGTGAAGTGATACAAAATCTGAAAAAGAAGGAAATTGACATAATTTCTTAATTTGAAACAACTCTCTATTTAAATGACAAACCTGAATTTAAAAAAAAATAAATCACCCTCGGGTGTTAAAATGTTCGACCTCACCTCACGTCTGTTCTTCTGAGATGAGTTTCCAAAGATTTTGATATAGGGGCCTAACAATAGGGTGCATTTTGTGGTAATTCTCAAAATAGCACCCAATTTGAATTGGGTATATTTTTTCCCTCTTACAATTGGTATACTGATGGGTGGGTTAATTTTTGAGACGAAAGTACACAGATGGTCAAATTTTCAAGCCCGTCCGGCAGATACATACCGTACGCGTACAAAAATCTTTCATTACTAATACAGCTCAGATACTACAGGGTGTCCCAATAAACATTGTGCATGGAAGTGGTGCTAATTTTCGCAGAAGTTAGGCTCACCAGCTGCCTCAAAATTATATCATTCTAAAGCCAATAGTTATGTTCATCATCGTTGAAAAAATCAAGATAATCCATCGATCATGTCGATACAAACCAGAGATATCATAGATTTTGTCTGCTTGTATCATTTCCTTTCTGCGCAGTGGTAATCTTTTAATGGTTAACAGTGGCGTAGCCAGACATTTTGATCAAGGGGGCAAGGCGGAGCAAAGATTTTTTGAATGCTGGCAACTCTCCAAATGAGTAGACACAAAATGGTACACCCCAATTTTTTTACCATAGCTTCTCATGTAAAAATTGACGTTTTAGGTCTTGTTTTTTTTAAAAAAGGAGTAAATCTGTAACCATAGCAATATACATCTGAGCCATTGCTAATTACTACTTCATGTAGATAGTTTTACAAGAGAAACAATTCGAGACCATTTTGAAAAAAATCGGACGATTTTGAAATGTTGGTCTCCCATAGGACATATCACGTGACCCCTGATATGACCTTTCACGTTTTTGGATATAACTCATTAACCATACATTGGAGATGGGGTGAAAGTATACGGTACTTTTTCTGATTCTTTGTGATTAGTGGAACACAATAGAATGGTTTTTAACATGATTTAACCAATTTTGAAATTTTAACCCCTGTTTTGGCAGCCATTTTGTTTTGTGCAAATTAATCACTGTTCCACCAACTAGATTTTTCTAGATTTTTGACTAGTTGTTGTAGGCTCTATATGTTTGTTTGATGTTATCCTGAAAGTATCATTACTTTTGCAATTTGTTTGACTAATGGCCATAATTTTCATTAATTTTCTTAGCCTATAAATAAAGCTTAAAAGTATAGTAAAATCCAAACAACTGCAAAAATGTACACAAAAATGGCTCAAATTGAGAGAAAATTAATTTGAATTAATATATCATTCTTTGATGGTGGTGTGACTATCCAGTGTTTTCTAAATCCTAAATTTGTACCTCAGATGGATTTACCAGATAAAAGATCAAACAAAGCTCCTGGAGATAATTTAAAACATATTAAAAGAGAAATAATTTCACCTAAAATATTTTTTTGGCTATCACATGTGTAGAAACAAGATCTTTTTAAGTTTTCAAACTAGAAACACTGTTTTCACACCACTTTTTTGCGCCGGCGTACAAAATTAAAGTAGGTAAAGAATTGCAATTATCTCAAACATTCCTCAAAATCATGGAAAACTACTTGTAGGTTATATTACTATAAACATATTCTATCGATTCGAGAAAAAAATATGTAGGTAAAAAAAAATGGGAAGAATCTAGGCTAGTCCCTTTAACCGCAGGATTCTCATTGTGCATGAGGAAAAAGATGACAAAAATCAACGATATTTCTGGTATGCCTCCATAGTTAAGGATCAGGATGAAATGCCGTGAGCATTTCGTGAAGAAAGCAAGACACCTACCTGTCTAGACATCTTAAGTGGGACCTAAATAATACGGAAAGCAATGTTGCCAAAATTCTAGACACGTAGGAGGGCGCTTTAAGCCTAATTTCAAAATGGCCCAAAATATACCATATTTGTTAGTCATAAAGTGATATACCAAAGGGAATACTGTATTAAAAATAACATTTACTTGTCAAAGCCTTATTATATTGTCCAAAGTACACGTATGAAAAGTAGGATACAAATGTCGTATGAAAAGTAGGATACAAAGCTGTACCCGGTTGCATATTACGTTTTCAAAATGGCCGCCAAAATAGTTTGTTTTATCATAATCAATCAAAATAGCCTGTAAATTGTCTAATATCATAAATAAATAATAGAAAGGAACATATTTGCCCTGGAAAAAATCGAGTACAATTCTAGTACACATTCCTGAGGTGCAAATTTGGAACACAGATTCGAGTACAATTTAAGTACAATTCGAGTACACAAATTTGTACTCGAATTATACTTTAATTGTACTCGAATTTGTGTTCCAAATTTGCACCTCAGGAATGTGTACTAGAATTGTACTCGTTTTTTCCAGGATGGATACAACACGACCGTTTATCTTAATGTAAATGCCACTCATACGTTTTACATCCAAAATGGTGTCCATAACGGATCAAAAATGGTCCCCCATTATTTAAAACAAAAACGACAAAAACTTTTCATTTAAAATTGATAAGAGTGACATTATGGTGGCATTATCAATGTAAAATAGCCTTGAAAGTATACATCATGAACATTTCTTCCAAAATTATACTTTACACATGTTTTAAATCGATGATGGCGCCCGAAATGATATTAGTATCTTAAATGACTACCATAATACTGTTTTTCAGGTTCAAAAACTGGTTAGATCTATATATGTATACAAGAAAATGAAATTATAACATAAACATGTTTGAAAATCAATATTAAATATCTCTGAGTGTTACAACAAAAACATTTGTCCTCAATAATATTGTAGTTATATTTTATATCCGAAATAAAGTGATATATAAAATGATCGTCATACTATACTATTTTCACTCACAAAATGGGTCAGAGTGACACGAGAAAGGAATACAAAACATAATACATTCAAGACAATAGAAGAAAATTGGCTTTGGGGGATAACAACAGAAGTACTTCTCCATGAATCATGTTGTGACATATGTGACCCATCATATCGAAAGGTACCTTAAGGGTCCCAAAATTAAAATTGATTTTTGGTCTCATCTGAAAGATTATATTTTAAGCTTTAAAATGACACCTTGCTTTTGGTTATTGGATGTTCGATTAGAAAGTTACATCCAAATTGGTAAAAAGGTATCGGGCTGATTCCGAAAACTAAAGTTCTGAGAAAATCAAGTTTAAAGTTTCTGTACTGGTTAAACGTGAATGGAGAAAGGATTTTTATCTCGGTTTTTAAAACATTTGTCTTATGTTTTGGATGTTGGAACCTGATTAATATGATAGAATACACTGCAAAGGTAACGTTTCTGATGAAATTAGAAATTCGACCTTGGACGTGATTTTTGACTATGCTCAGCTTCAATGGCCTGAAATGTCCTAGCTGCTATTAAATTGTGTAGAACGTACTTGTACATGTGCGATCAATAAATCATCGTTTGCGACTTATGGGAGATACTCAGTCTCATTACACCGGTATTAAGATACCTTTCGATATGACGGGTCACATATCTTCAAATTCAAAACAACTCCCATAATAAGGTATAGAATGGCTGCAAAAATACCAAAATACTATGATTTCGAAAAAATACAATTTCCAACAATGTTGGCCTCATTAATCGCACCATTTGGAATGTTAAACATGCGAATGGCTATATTTGTAAACTTGCAAAGGTATATATCTTTTGTATTGCCTGAAAGTGCTGAAACCATATTCCATTGATCAAATATCAATCTGTAATATATATTTTGGTGGTTATTTTAAAACCCATCTGGATTAAAAACATATCATAATAGGATTTGTGGAGAGATTTTTATATTTAGAGCCATTCTTTTTTTTAATTTATTTGGAATGTTTGATGTTTTTAATAGTGTCTTTCACTGAAAGCCAAAAGGGAGTCAAGGTTACTCCCAAAAGGGAGTGAAGCAAGTTGACTCTATGTCAGTACTAGTTGACTCCATTTGGGAAGTCACTTATATCATGACTCTCCAAAGGAGTCACTTAAAAAAGAGTTGAGGTGACTCCTATTTAGGAGTCAGCTCGACTCTTTTTTCCAGAGTCCAGCATCAATAACTCTCATGGGGAGTCACGTTGACTCTCATGAGAGTCATTGTGACTCCTCATGAGAGTTAACGTGACTCCTCGTAATAATCAACGTGACTCCTCATGAGAGTCATGGATGCTGGACTTCCTTTTAAGAGTCACTTGACTCCCTTTTGGCTTTCAGTGTTGCAGTCGCTCTAACCAACTTTTAGGGGAAAATAGAAGTGTGGTGGCTACTATAGATATCATTTTTGGCGCTGTTTTGTATTTGCAACTTGTTAACAACATTAATAGGAATTGCCCTATTGTAATTTTTAGGTTTATTTTCAATTGGTTAATTTAAATATTCAACATTTTTAATGCTTTTTAATGTAATTTTGATCAAAAGGGAGTCAAGTGACTCTTAAAAAGGTGTCCAGCATCAATGACTCTCATGAGGAGTCACTTTGACACTCACGCAGAGTCACGTTGACTCTCACGAGGGGTCACGTTGACTCTCATGAGGAGTCACGATGACTCCCCATGAGAGTCATTGATGCTGGCCTCTTGAAAAAGAGTCGAGCTGACTCCTAAGTAGGAGTCACCTCAACTCTTTTTTCAGAGTCATCTACACTCTTCAAAAGAGTTTAAGTGACTCCTTGGGAGAGTCATGATATAAGTGACTCCCCAGCTGGAGTCAATACTGACATAGAGTCAACTTGCTGGACTCCCTTTTGGGAGTAACCTTGACTCCCTTTTGGCTTTCAGTGTGTTTTAATAATGTTTTCTTGTCATTTTTTAGTTAAAACCAGTATTTGACAGCCATTTTAGACCTCATTCCGGACGCCATTTTGAATTTGAAACATGTTACCCGCATATTTCAATGGTGAACGACTCTGTGAACCCTCAGGTTCATTTTTAAATTCATTCTCTTGAATGTTTACTGTTGGTGTAATATAGGTATTACTTGGGAAAAATGTACTATGGCGGTCATTTTAAACCTAACCATTAGCGTTTTATCGATTTTACTCGGTGGTGGTAGTATATAATGATCTTGTTGTAACCATCAATGTTTCTTTCTACTGATTGTTGAAATTTTAAAGAAATATGCTATTTTGGCGGCCATTTTGAAATTGATATGTGCATACGGCGACATCTTCATATCCTTGTTATTTCCGGTTTAATATATACGTCGTGACGTCTCGTCTAGTTCATTTTCATTGAAATTTAACTGTAAAAAATAGCACTTTCTGAGCATATTTGGGCCATTTTGAAAAAGAGAGTAGGAAACGCCCCCTACGTGACTACATTTTTTGCCACATTTTTTTTTTCTGTTCTTCGTGATCTCCTGAAGGTATCTATAAAGGTGGCCTACTTTCTTCATGAAGTGCTCACGGGACCTTAATTCATTACATTTTGCGCCTACACTGCGATGGATTTTCTTGATATTTTAAGCGATAACGAAAAAAAACTATGGGCTTTAGAATGATATAATTTTCGAGTAGCTGATATGCCGAACTTCTTAGTAAATCAGCACCGTTTCCATGCAGAATGCTTATTGGGACACCCTGTACAATGTTCGATACTGATTCATGTCTAAAAACGAAGATTGATTAGTCAGAATTATGCCGGTTTTTAATTTCTACTGATGATTGAAAACAAAATATTGCAAAATATTTACAATTTATATACATCCACGACCAAAATGACGACTACGATGAGTATAATAATCCATAGAAAGGTGCCTCATACCGTGGTGCATAGCTTGTTTAGTCCAAAACCTGAGCGGGAAACTATCGTCAGTGTTGCTGGATGTTGTTCGCACCCGTGTTCATAAGGCGGATTCTGCAAGCTCTTGGCAACTCAGGTGCGAAAACACATGAGATCTCAGGAAGAGCCCCTCCGAACGGGACAATGTCTGTCGCAGGCGACACACCACAAAATTGCTTCCAAGTTGACTTACTGTACAAAATGGCTTCCTAAAAACACCCGAAAAACTGACCTAGGAATGGGAATGGGATTTTTTTTTACCTTTTGTACCAAAGACCACACATGGGTATTTCGGTACTTTTATTATCATTTTTTTTACAACAACTAATTCTGTGGGCTGTATTGGCTCCTTCCATATGGAAACTGGCTTTATGGTATGGTAATTTTAATTTTAAACACCCACTCGCATGTTGCGTCATTTTTACTTTTTAGGATTTGGGCCAATATTTTGATTTTCATGCCAAATAAGGTCAACAAATTACCAAAAATGGAAAAAAAGTGACATTATTTGGCATGAAAATCAAAAAATTGGCCCAAGTCCTAAAAAGTAAAAATGACGCAACATGCGAGTCGGTGTTTAAGATTAAAATTCCCGTTCCTAGGTCAGTTTTTTATATATATTTTTTTTTGTTAGCTTGGTTGGAAGCCCAAATGGCCAAAAAATGTGTTTTTTGTGATTTTCTCAACAAATGTGATTTTTAGTCAAAAATCAACAACACCATCATGTTCCTTGTGAAAATTCCTTTCTGGAAATGTATACTTTTATTAACTTTAAGCACTTTGTTAAAAAGTTATGGTATAAAATAAACTTGCATAAACATGATAAACGTAACATTGAGTAAGGTGCTTACACCCCTTAAAATAAAAATTTGCAAGCATATTAACCCTCGCCTACCAAGGCTATTTTTTGTAACACGTCTACCAAAGGGGGGGGGGGCTAAATCTTTTGGAACGGACCCCCCTATGAACTTGGTTTTGCTATCAATAGAAAGGTATGGTCCTCCCCTATCCAACGATACCAATATCACAAAAATCGGCCAAGGCGTTACGTAATTATGACGTTATAAAGGTCTTTCAGGTCGAAGAATCGGGATTTTTAAAAATTAAGTTGGTAAGTAAGCAGTTTTGCTATTAACGTACGAGTTAGAAAAGAATCAAACAGATACGTAACGACAGACGTTATCTTAACGAATAGGGAAAGCCGTTGGTCCCATCTGCTGTCAGATGTATAAAAGAAAGTCACGGGCTATTCGAGAAGAGTAAGGATAACTTTTTCGGTCATGTTGACTATACCTTGAAAAGTAGGGGAGACCGGGGACAATTGTAACAGTTTTTGGAAATTTGGATGTAATTGTTTTTTGATAGACGAATAACAAAATGACCTTATTTTGAAAATTCCACAAGGTTTGGAATTTGTCAAGTATCAGGTTTTGTAGCAATAATTATTTGAAATTGAGTGTCTATAGATACAATGTCCCATAGGTGCAGGTCAGTTGTAACAGCTGTCTGGGTCAGTTGTAACAACATAATAACTAACCTTATAGTATAGGGAACAGTGGAAAACGGTAACGATTGTAACAGTGTTTTCGGAAATCAAGTATAGGGGAATACAATTATCATTTTTGTTGTAAATGTTACTTTCCTATAGCCTAATTTTTCATCAGGTGTGAATTAGTCAGACAAGTAATCTTAGAGATATGCCTGATACAATTGGCCCATTATTATTGTTCCCGACAGGGGTGGCCATCTGTGTAACTACTTACATTTGGCATAAAAGTATAGACTTGTAATGTGTTTAGTGTTTTGCTTGCCTGAATGACCTTACGGTGGTCGTTCAATCCTTAGATCATCTATAGCTTGTGCACGATCATTATCCTATATTTTTCTCAAAACTATCAAATTTTTTAAAACTTACAAAGTTGCTAAAAATCGTTTTTTTTTTGAGCTTTAGAAACAATTTTGTCCACCGACTTTAGTAGTGATTAGGGTGTAAATACAGCAGATAGACATGTTTAAAATAACCATTTTCTCCAGGCATGGGGTCCCCTGTTACAACGTGCCCCGTGTTACAATTGTCCCCGGTCTCCCCTATATCATTTCTCTTTAGGACCAGAGATTGACACCAATTGGAGTTTTGCGAAGTACCTAAGCAGAAGCAGAAGGGAATACAATGGTTAACAAAAATCCCGGGGCCACTCAACAGCTCAAATATAATGTTGCAGGCATATAGTGACCACAGTGTTTTTCAAAACACCTCCTAAAGGGTGGTGGAGGGTTCTGAAGCCAAAAATATACCCTTTTCCTAACACCCAATTTTGCAATTGGGCGTATTGGGTCTGTGACGAAAACCCACCTATCAATATACCAAAAATTACGAAAATGCACCCCAAAACCTTTGAGCAGTGTACCATATGTCAGTAAGACCCCCCCCCCGGAGTGTCTTCTTCAGAAACCATAAGAGTTTATGATTTTGTACGTTTTTCATGAGTTCTCAGACCAAAGTTGCACGCTTTATCGGAGAATAAGCCTGAAATAAAATAGCAAATTACTGCTATGTCTACCCTCCAAAAAAAATGTTGCCAATTGGGGCTGAAAAATCCATCTCGTCGGGCGCCCTCGTCTAATCATCTGAAGGTAAAGTCAGACGACGGTGGTCATGTTTCTTTACTAATATATTTGATCGAGTTACCTTCCGCAGTGTCGCTCGTCTATAATATAAGTGCATCGAATAAACTTAAAATTACTCAGCTACGAATGGAGTGAACCTCAGCGGATTTAGAATAATACAATAAAACTGGGAAGAGAAATTTGTTATTATTTGAATAAAGGTAAAAATAAGATTTTTGTAACATTTTCAATATTAATGCGCCAATAGAAAGACACGTAAAATCATAATGCATCCCAAATTTGTTTTAGAAATCCCTACATATAGTGCCTAAATTTACTTTGCAGCCACCCCCGCCTGGGTAAAATCTCAGGGAATTTCTCTTTCTCCTGGTTGTACGGAAATAAAATCTAGAAACACCCCTACGACGATTCCGTATCGCTGCTGCTACTGTCAATACACAGTTGCATGGTTTGTTCGCAGTGTGGGGATATATTCATTCAATCACGTCTAGCGTCTATTGTTATCACTGGATTATTATTAATAATCGGAAGCTCAACAAGCCGTGAATAATCACTTTGTTGTTTATCGTTTCCCGTGGACGAAAATGGGATATCCCCAGATCTCATCGACGATCCGATAAGCTTCCAGATATAGTATGTGTACATCTAAAACTGTCAGCTCTATGTGAAATGTGAGGATCCTTGTATGGATAATACATCTTATCATTGTGTTCATGAATTATTTGTGTATATTGTACTGTGCATAAGCGGCTACAGCAGAAGATAAAAGTTGATATTATTTACTCGGCCTGAATTGGCCTTGTATTGACTGCACTGTAAAAATGGCAGGTCAAAATAATATTGTACGTGAATGGTTGCGTACCTTGGATTTGACCGATTATTGCCAGTCTTTCCTAGATAATGGTTATGACGAACTAGAAACATGTAAACAAATTGGTCGAGATGATCTGGATGCAATCGGAGTTCATGACCCTCAGCATAGATTGGAGTTACTACGTGCTGTGTCCAGATTGAAGCAAGAAGGGGGCACGGCCGTGTATTTTACACTTGTGGGACCCCCGCAATCGGACGATGAGCAAGATTCGGGTGTATCGGGTCTAGGAGCTATGTCGGATTATAACGTGTTTCCTATGATGGGAAGATATCCCCCTCCAGACGTTGCTCAACATAGCTACCCCCATGGTGGTAAGCATGCTCCGATATCAAGAGCTTTCTCAGAGGGTTCAGCTGAACCAGATTTGATGCGGGTGCCAATATCGATGTCTTCGGTCAGTGGTGCTGCCGGTGATTCTGGAAAGGTCAAGACGAAATCTAAGAAGAATGGACATGACGGCGTAATTCGTGGGCAAGGGACTCCAACAAGAATGAAAAAGGTAAGTCGAATATGAACAAACTGAGAAAGGCATAGTACATTGAACAACATTGCTTTCCTCTTTCATAGGAAAACACATAGAACTATAGCAGGTATTTGGGTTCAATTGAAGATGTGTGCTTTTGCATCTAAAAATGAACTGCAGAACGTTTAATGTTGTGTAGGTGCATACTTGAGATTAATCAGAGTTAGGCAATGGAAAAACAATCAAATCTGGTATGAAACAGCAAAGGACCTACATGTATAGCTATCCCGATGACGACCCCTACCCTTATCCCATTGATCTAAAAAAGTTTGGTGGCAGAAGTGGGATCATATTGTCTATCATTTTCATTTATTGTTCAATGCTCATCCATGCCTGGCCATGGTCCGTTATATCCTACCAAGTGATAACACCTTGATCACCGGTGTGCCCAGGATATTTTCTTTAAAATAAGGCTTAATGCTGATTTTATATGATTTTCAAAAAAAAAAAAGGGGGCCAGCCCCTAAAGCTACCCCCCTGGATACATGCCAGTGTTGATCAATGTCAAGGAATATGGACATCAACAGTCTCTGAATTAACCAGTGTTTTTTGCAATTATTTGTGAACACATTTACCATACACAGTGGTCTCTGATGCAGAGCTGTCTTGACTTGAGTTTACAAGCAGTCTTGATTACAAATGAATTGGTTGCAACAGGTAAACCAATAGCTCTCAGTGATTCAGGAAAAACTAAGGTATCAGTTAATGAAACTTTGAAATAGTGGGACAAAAATTAATCATAATATTTGGACGATAATATTACTAATTTGTTACCCATTTGAATAGGCCCTATTACTCTTTGAGAATTTTGATCTTTTGAAAATATTTTTTTAAGTTGTTGTTTTCATTTTTGTTAACATTTTAATACTGTTTTTAAACTGTAAAGAGATTTTTCAGCAGACTTACATGTATTTGCATCTTTGTAGAGGCCATCATTTGGTATCCACACTTGCTCCAAAAAGGTGTGGAGGACAACCAAACAATTTATTTTGTTGGCCTAAATGTGTTGCCCCCCCCCCCGACTTGTTGTTCATTGATTTGTTTAAAAAAATATAAATTCCAAGTTGGTCCTAGCAGGCAGTTATTATAAAACAGCAAAATTAGGTCCCAGGGTTTTAGGGCCAAAACATAGTCGGCCTTCAAAAACATTTTCACTACCAAACATTTGGTTGTGACGTCAAAATGACAATTGACTTCGAATAAATTAATTTCAACACCGAGTTGAGACCAAATAAAATGTTGAGCTAAATTGCACATGTATGTGTTAAATTGCCATATAATACATTGCCTCAAATGCTTGTTACCGGTTTATACTTTAAATTCGATCACAAATATTTGGTGACGTCACGACCAAATGTTTGGTAGCGAAAATTTTG
>JXSR01S007317.1:18344-53555 GCA_000969725.1 Ophiothrix spiculata | reverse complement strand
CCCCGACTTGTTGTTCATTGATTTGTTTAAAAAAATATAAATTCCAAGTTGGTCCTAGCAGGCAGTTATTATAAAACAGCAAAATTAGGTCCCAGACTCCCAGGGTTTTAGGGCCAAAACATAGTCGGCCTTCAAAAACATTTTCACTACCAAACATTTGGTTGTGACGTCAAAATGACAATTGACTTTGAATAAATTAATTTCAACACCGAGTTGAGACCAAATAAAATGTTGAGCTAAATTTCACATGTATGTGTTGAATTGCCATATAATACATTGCCTCAAATGCTTGTTACCGGTTTATACTTTAAATTCGATAACAAATATTTGGTGACGTCTCGACCAAATGTTTGGTAGCGAAAATTTTGTTTGAAGTTTTAATATTCTTGTCTTTTACATAAATGTTTTCTTTATTGCTGATTGTGCTACTAGCATAATTAGTTCTCATTCTACTAAAACTAATATTAAGAAACACCTTCTATCCTTTTTGTGTGATCACAATGTAATGCTTACAAAAAACATGCATTTATCTGGTTGAAATGTGTATTTAATTGTCATAACTGTCACTTACAATCAGCACTATAAGTGTCATACAATTGTATTGTATTTTTGCTTTTTGTAAAGCAAACCACTATAAATAAATGGATTGTTTCATGTGCAGTGAGCCATGAATAAAAGGTTTACAGGTTGAGAAAGAGACCATGAAGGAATTCATGATTCATCTCAAAATTAGTGGCAATATAAATATTCAAATTACCATGTAAAAATACCTGGATCAAATTATGAATATTATTAAATACAAAATGAGATGAAATTAAGCAATAAATGTTTGGATTATCTGTCATTTAAACATTGTTAGATTTAGTAGCTTAAAAACAAATACAAGTTGTTGTCTTGATTTGATTGAAACTTTGAAACTTTTACATTGTAGGCCTATAAGGCCAAAAAAAAATTCTTGGTTGTCCTCCACAACCTTTTTGAGCAAGTGGGGGCGGATGGGTGGATTTTTTTTTCAAAGACTTTTTTCAATTGTAAGTCAAACACGCCAAATTATGGCCTCTATAAAAAGGCAAATAAGTCTACTGAACATTCCAAAAAATATCTTTTTTTACAAGTTTAAAAATAGTATTAAAATGTAAACAGAAGGAAAACATCAACTTAAAAAATATTTTCAAAAGATCAAATTCTCAAAGATAAAACAACTTTGTGTGAAAACCTGAAAATTAGACGCGATGGGTGGGCGGTGGAGGACAACCAAACAACTTTTTTTTTTGGCCTAATATGGAAAGTCACAAAAACCATAAAATAGATAAAGATTTGATTGATTGATGGATGGATTGATGGTAATTTCTGAAAAGTGGTCACCGACCTTTGGTGAGAGAAAGAAAATGAAATGTATAAAGCAACTTAAAATGTACAACATTCCATATGTAGCAGACTGCAGTATTTATTGAAATAAACTTGAAACATACAGCCAGGAGGGAAGCTTTGGAATGAATTTGTTATTTGCTAGGGTGGGCTTGGGATATTTGGAACATTGTATTTTGAAACATTAGAAAATTTCTCCCCATTACATTGAAGTACCACACAACTGTACAATTGTTTGCATGGGATACCTTAGAACATGGAAAAATGAAGAAGCACTGTAAGGGATACAATGTAGGAGTGTAACTCTAATGGGTGTACACCCAAGGACCACTATTTAAAATTTAACAAGATTTGACAATTTTAGATTTATAAGCAACCAGCCTTTTAAAATTATTCATCAATATAAATATTGAGTTTAATGGTATGCTGTGGGTTGAGGGTTTGTGGGATCCCTTAATCTGATTCCCCTAAATTATCCATTGACCTCTTAGCTCATTTAATACAGGTTGTGAATTTTGATACATAAAATAAATGACAGTGTTAAGTCTTATGTGAGTGTCAAATTACCACATGTTCCAATTAGCCCTTGTCTACTCTATTTACTGATACTGAGATACGGAATTAACCTTTTGTTATGAGACATTTAGGCCTAGTATGTGGATATTGGTATTTCAACATTTATATATCTTTTATGTATTAAAATTATCCATTGACCTCTTAGCTCATTTAATACAGGTTGTGAATTTTGATACATAAAATAAATGACAGTGTTAAGTCTTATGTGAGTGTCAAATTACCACATGTTCCAATTAGCCCTTGTCTACTCTATTTACTGATACTGAATTAACCTTTTGTTATGAGACATTTAGGCCTAGTATGTGGATATTGGTATTTCTACATTTATATATCTTTTATGTATGCTTGCATGGATACGTCTACTGTTTCATTCATCACTAGGGTGTCAAATTACCACATGTTCCAAGTAGCCTTTGTTTACTCCATTACTAATATTAAATTTCAATGTTTTATTATTTATAAGACAAATGTGCAAGTAGATATCGGTACCTTCTATTTATGCCAGCTTGGACACAGCTCTGCCTTCATTCATAGGGTTGTCATATTACTACATGTTCCAAGTAGCCCTTGTCTACTCTATTACTGGACTAACTTTGTTATATTAGACAAATGAACAAGTGGAAATTGGTACCCCTATACCTCCTATAGATGCATGGATACAGGTCTAGTTTCATTCATAGTGGTGTCAAATTACCACATGTTCCAAGTAGCCCTTGTCTACCCTATTACTGAATTAACAGGGGAAATTGGTATCTGTACAATGTACATGGACACCTCTATCTATACATGTACATATAGCAAGGTGTACATTTGGAACATTCTAGTGCAGATTTTTAGTACAATGCTTGATTTTTGTTTGTTTGTTTGTTTGTTTGTTTACCTCGATTGGTCCGTGGCGGACACATGCCATTAGATCCGTGATGAACTCATGGTCTCTTCCAAGCTCATACAAAAGTACCAACCTGGATAGCCAGATATGGCTAATCTATGCATGCTGGCCAATGCATCTTTGAAAAGATGCCTAAAATAGAAAAGATAGCAAGAAAAATAGAAAGAGAAATATGGCCACTCCCAACACAATTGTACAATTTACTCTTAGCCCTTACTTCGTGAGAAAAGAAATCAGGAATTCTAATCTCATGCCCCGATGCAAAGGCTTGATTTTTCCAGGGTTTCTGATATTTTTTTAGGCTAATAAAAGTGTGTTTTAACTTGATTTTTTTGAAGCTTTCATCTATCAGAGAAACATTACTTAATCAGGGCAATTTTGGGACATGCCCCAGAGTAAGTTTTACTCAAAATAAAGCCCCCCCTTACACATCACCATAGAGAGCCAAAACCTACTAATAATATACACTGTTGGGTCATTGAAATACATGTATATCGATTACCCAACTAGTGTACGTTATTCGTTTGCTATACATTTTTATGTTTTGTGTGACAGAGCCCTACAAAGACTAGCCAAATTCGACAAATACACAACAAATTTATTGATTTTGCTAATGTTTAATATTTTTGCTATCTTCTGGCGATAACAAAAAATGAAAAAAAAAATTGGAAGCTGAGAATGTAGAGAATTCAAACATGTCCATAATCTCATAACTTAGACATTTTGCAAACTTTCTGCACATTTTATGGGAACAAGCCTCAAATAGTTGAATTGGTATGTAATGAATACATATTCCCCATCTATAGCGATATCAGGTCTTTACTCCAATATGTAATCATACTACACTATATAGCATGAATGTTAGCAAGTTCCTAAGAGTACAGATTTGGTTAAGGGTGCTATCGTTGGTTTCCGATTACCGGCTCTAGGAGGAGAAGCGAGTTGTTAGACTAGGATAGGGAAGATACTTGTCATGTCTCACAACACGCTACTTGTGAGAATTGTATGCATCTCGAGGATTGAACAGTTGTAAAGTTTTGTTCATAAATAGGAAATATTAAAAGATTTATTATAGACCTCATCTGGGCTGCTTGAGCTCAAGTTGTTCCAATTTTGACAAGTGAGTTGAGATATTTTTTTTTCAATTCTTTTCTGTTCTTTCTATCTTCAGGTCTATTTTATTGGATTTGTTGAAATGAATTGTTTTGAAAACTGGTTAAGAGAAAATGAACTCAATTTGACAAGAATGAGGAGGTTGCATAATGGGATACCCGGAGGCACTCATTTTTTTCTTTCCCACCCCCTATTTTTTGGTAGGACCCAGAATGCACTACCAAACTGGGTGATAATTTACGAAATTTCACAAGAATGAGGAGCATGCATAATGGGATCCCTGGAGGGCACTTATTTCTTTTTCAGTAGGAGCCAGAATGTACAACTAAAGGGGGCATAGGTACAGAAATTGATCCCGAAAAGGATTTAGAGAAATTAAATGACCCTAAAGAGCTAATAATGTTTTAAATCAACTTCACCTCCTGAACCAAAAATTTCTCAATTTCTTCAAAATGGGAGTCCAGGTGACTATAAATAAATAAACAAATGTCAGTTATCCTCAGTATTTGCGGAAGTCTTTGAAGTCACAAAAGGGCGCACTACACTAAATATTAGCACTCGCAATCCGGCATTTCTAAAATCAGCAAAATTGACTGCCCTTCTAAAAACAGGACTTCAAAACATATAGAAGGGCAATATGTTTGGTCAATATTTTGTTCTAATTATAAAGTTAGATTTATGTAAAGATGATCTGATGCCATTTTTGATCTCCAGACAAATTTGGTAAAATTTAAAGGGTTTTCCTTAATTTGCGCTTGATTCTGGAAAAACAAAATTTGGCTGTCAGTGATAGGGGGCGTTATACTTCAGCGTCCAGTTTCTTGAAATTTTTGCTTGAAGGTGTACTTTTATCATCATTTTATGTTAGAAGAGATCATAATCATCTGAGAAAAGACAGTGTTGAAGCAACCATATACCAGTTGCTTTATTATTGAGTTCTCGGGTGTTTTTAGGAAGCCATTTTGTACAGTAAGTCAATGGGAAGCTCTATTGTGGTGTGTCGCCAAAAGAGATGTTCCCCAGCATCAAGTTAATGTATTCCTGGTGATGTGTTCTAATTATTAAAAGCCAAATAATATTGTAATTTTGGAGGTTCTTTCAGCATATTGAGATCAGTGAATCTGAATCCTGATTGGTCAATTTAAATTCTGTTCAAATTTGAAGTGTGTTGATTATCATTTTTACCTATTTTATGAAATGACAAAACAAAATATTGATAATGAACTGTTTTTATCTTGGAATGCGTCCCATAAATTTGTGTACAAATTTCATACATAATTGTCTGTTTTGATTTGCTGTATAAATTGAAATTTAAGTGATTTGTTGAGAGAATCGTTCAGGTGGTGGGGTACCTGTTTGTGACAAGTGCAATATATTACATGCGTACTCCGACAATTTAAGGGTACTGAGAAATGCAACTATATAAGCATTAGTTACGTACGCACAAATTCTATAGTAGAAAAATATAAGAAGCGTATTGAGTTTAAGTCAAGTAATGTCAGGATTAGTATGACTGAAAATCTTACTAATTTAAAGATTTTTAATTTGTTGAAATTACTTTATGACCTGTGAATGCATACTTTTTTGATCATAGCATTAACTCTCTTATCTTTCCATCTCTCTTCCTATACTCCATAAGCCTTGAAGAACACAAGTAAGCAGCCGATTAAAGGGGAATTGGACAAGTTTAGCATCATCCCCAATTTTCCCCTAAACATTTTGAGATTTTTGCGTCATTTGAAGTATTAGCGGTAATAATGACAGCATGCAAAGTTTCATTGTCAAATTCAAACCCTATATATCAAAATATTTAGATATTCTTCGACAACAATAAATACTGCCCTATAGTTAAATTTGTAAAATTTGTCTTTTCAAGAGATCTATAATGCCAATTCAAAATTTCTTTTGATTTATCTGCAATCTATGATGTGAAAGGAATATTTTACAAACAAATCTTTGGCTCTCTCTTGATACATCAATAAATATGTTTAGAGAATAGCCTCGCACCCAAAATCAACAAACAAAATAGAAATTCGATTTTTTTTTTTACTTTTCTGAAGGTTTTGATCAACATTTTCCTGATATCTGGTAATTAATAACTGTTACTTTCTAACATACGAAATGTAAATCATCCAGAAATAAAATTTCGAAATTTTGTCCAATGCCCCTTTAACACACATAAAACACACTTATATGACCATATGGGGAAATAGATTTGTCTGTACCCTTATGAAAAAATTTCAGCTCGTAACGATTTACGAGCTCGTTACGAGCATGTTTACGAGCTCGTTACAAGCTCGTTACGAGCTCGTAACAGGAACGTTTACAAGCTTGTTACGAGCACGTTTACAAGCGCGTTACCAGCGCGTATTGAAACAAAACGTGCTCGTATTTGAAACGAAACGTGCTCGTATTTGAAACGAAATGCGCTGGTATTTGAAATAAAATGCGCTCGTATTTGAAATGATACATGCTCGTATTTGAAACGAAACGCGCTCGCTCGTATTTGAAACAATACGCGCTTGTATTTGAAACAAAACGCACTATTACGAGCTAGAAATACAGGCTTGTAACAAGCTTGTAAATGTTTTGCCCGTTACAAGGTCGGAATTGCTTGTTTTTTCATTGAGGGTGATATCCATTTGTCAGGTCAAAAGGTCAAGGTGAAAAAAAAATCAAATTAGTCCTCCACTGTATCTGGCATGGTTAATTTTCCTTCTTTAGGATACAGATTGAAAATCACCATGAATAAAAAAATCGACATCCGCTATATTACTACTTCCACTGCACCTACAATGAAGACTAGACTACACAATGAAATTATACAAAATGATATATTATAATTTTTGTAGTTGGATCATAATATTTAATGGGATTTTAAACAATTTTAAGGGTTGCCTTAAATATTATCGCAAATGACAGTGACCCCTTTCCCCGGTAGGATCAATAGTACAAATGGACCTGAATTATGTAAGAAGACATAATAACATGCCATGCAGTGATAATGATGTGTATGTACATAGGGATCAATACTCGACTAATTTGGATATCTGTTATCTGCCTATGTTAATTGATAAACTTGATATGATCAGGAAATAAGTCATATATTTGTAAACGTACATTTTGTGGAGTTGTATTATAAATTTCTGTCAGCAGATTTTTTTTTTTACTTTACAAAATCTGCCTTTCTTTGTGTTTAATTTTAAAACACTTTTATGATAATCGCAAGGTTTTTTAATGTGTGGGAAGAGACATGTGTATGTTGTGCTATCTACTCAAGATAGCTGAATTAAATGTAGCCTACTTGCATGGTAAAATTCATGAATTTTAATCACTGAATTCATATGTTGTTTTGCGTTTATACTGGCTTTTGCTGGATCTTGGCTTAAATATGAGAAAACATTCTGCCATCACTATCACAAACTATTACAGCCTCTGTGTTGTAACTTATACTAATGTGACTTTAGGAGGGGAAGCTGTTTATCATGATGAAAAATTAAAAAAATGTACTAGTCCTGGGGCTGGGTCAGTTTAAAGAGTCAAGAAAAGTTAGCATTTCTAGACAAGACCTACATGTATTCTGTTTCTGTGAAATGCCAAAGCCAGCATAAACACAAACAATCTTAATATGAATATGTAATTGCCTGTTTTGATACCCTAAACAAGTACGGTATCCTTGGATCCTAGTTTTGCTTGTTTTCATAACTACCAAAAATCCTTGCTTTCATTAATGTGGTTGGTTACAAGATTAATTCTGAGTGGCACCCCTGGGTTCTGTTTACTGACTTCCCCAATAAACATGATAAATTATCACAGTTCTTTATTCAGGAGCTGCTAATGCTATCTACTTTAAGAATTCATCTTAGAACCAGATTTCACTAAATCTCACTGTAAAAAATCATGAAAATGTGCTGGTCCGAAAATGTCATAGACGGGGATTATATATATGTAGGTTGAAAACTCAGTGCCCAGCCCCATGTTGGCTTGCTATGGTTGACACTTATAAGTGAGGGGGGGGGGGCAAAGTTAAAATCCAGGCTAAAACACAAAATATAGGTTCCCTTTTCGTGGAAACATGCTAGAAAAACAAATTGTTAAGAAATCAGTTAGGGTTGAATTGTGTCCACCTGTATTTGCCCAAAAAAATTTCATGTAGGCTCACTCTGTACATCAAGCAGTTTGTTGACAAGGCAGTACATGTAACTTCTCATCCACTTATTCATTGGTGTAGACCAAGTCTCCAGTTCAAATCCTTATAGCATTTCGGACATAAAGAATTCAGTTAAATTCCCATTTTAAGCCAAATTTAACCCACACAATTAAGATCAGATTTTCAAACATACATCACATGAAATACTAATACTAAATGGCAAGAAACTCTTGAACATTCACGTTGATTAATTGCATGCATATGTTCTAGCTGAATGGAGACAGAATTTGTGGAAACGCTTTATATATCATAGCGTTGCTATCTTGTGATATGACAGGCCAGATTTTGGAAAGTAAGCAAATTTGGCACCAACTTGCAATTCTTCATGAGAAAGAAAAGTCTGCCATACACTCCTGCTCAAAAGTATTTCCGCATAATTAAAAAATGTTCCTTTTAATAATAAACGACCTAAAATCATCAAAGATTCATACCATAGTATTTTTTAAAAGTCAGGGCACCTCTTGCATAATGACAGAGGTACATTGTAGACCATGTTTTTGATTAGATTCGGACAAGGCTTCTCTCAGCAATAAATGCAATCCCTGCATGCATTGCAGTTGATGCAAAGAGTGTTTGGTAGGCCTGTGTATTTACCGTGAGGCAATTAATTTGATTACTTGTACAGCAAAGATCATTGGTATATTATTGCCAAAAGCTGTTAACAGTTTAATGAGCATGAAAGGGTTTTATGTGGTTCAGAGGATTTCAAAGGAAATGATACATGGATCAAAAGAAGATATCGGGACCTTTCCATCATGCCTGGCTTCCAATGGGATTTTTGTACAGGTTTTAATGAAAGGGTTTAGGGATGAAACATAGCACAATCATCAGACCTCATCCCAATTGTGCATTTCAGATATGTTTCATAAACCCTCTCATCACAACCCATACAAAAATCCCATTGGAAGCGAGGCATGATGGGAAGGTCCCGATGTCTTCTTTTAGGTGGATCACTGCAACGTGATTCCATAGGCCAAATGAAAATTTTATTGTGTATCCTGTCAGCCTTTTTTCTTTAACTATTTTACCATCACCAAAATATAACTGTACTTTAAGATGGATGTTTAAATGTTTCAAACCATGGTTCGTTAAGGTAATACAATGTTATTATATAATTTATAATCAGCGAAGGTGCAAATTATGCAGAAATGTGTTTGTATAGTTATCAATTGATAACTAAACGTTCAAAGCTTTTGCCTCCAATCAGATTACGAATCCCAAATAGTTTTACTATTATGGCCTTTCTCTACCCTTCAGTTCTATTGGTTGTATGAATATTAATCCTTATACATAAATTGCAGGTGATTTATAGTGCACTACGCCTCCCCTGTCTTGTAATTCCACACTTTACAGAGCATATACAATTTGTATATGCTCTGTAAAGATATACATGTACCTCTTATCATCAATGGAAAGACCCATAACTTTTAATGAGGTGCCTTGGCTTCAAAATTTTACTATAGTATAGGTAACTTATCTATTCAATATGAATAAATCAATGTTTGTTTTAATATTAAAACTTCTATTGCCATAGAAATGGCAGATTTCATTGGTCATATGTATAAATACACCACAAGCACAAATCTCATTAAGGTAGCTTGAACGGCTATTTACACATGTCAGAAAATTAGCTATAAAGTGAATAGTTTTGGGGAATGTGAATTAAAACCTAATTCCATTTAAAGAAAACCCTTCAATGGTAACATTTAATAAGTTTTATAATATTCGGCCAATTTCTTATGTTTTTCTTTATTTTTTGAAAATTCCCTAAAAATCAAGAGTTTTTGAATTTTCATGTCAAGAGGGAATGTGCTATGACATTCAAATTTTAGGGGCTGGTGAAGGATCACAAAAGCTAAATTCTCTCGTAGGCTTTTAGCCATAAAGTGTTTTATTATCAAGAAAATTGATTTTTTAGCTCCTAAATTTAGGCATATTTTCAAACACCTATAAAATTTGCTAGAAACACTTTAATTTTAAAAGCCAACGAGAGATTGTTGCAAATTTGATAAGCTTTCATTTGACACATTGTTTGTTAAAATTGAAGCATGGGAAGTATGAATGAAAATTCTGAGAAATCTGGCTATTCAGTGTTTCTAGAAATTAACGCAATAAAATTCGGGAAATAGAAACATTAGAAGTCTCCCTTACATAAACGATGAAAGAAATTTCTTTAAATCAAAATTTATGACAATCTGTGATCAGTTTGCAATACAAGGAAAAGAAAATTAGTTTCATTTATGAACCACTGCCAGAGAAAAAAAATCTTTTGTAAATAGTATTTTTTTCAGAAATTTGACAAATTTTGTAAAATTTTCATGGTGGGTACAAAGTCTATGGGAAATCGGAAAATAAAAAATGGCGTAACTCGAAAACGCTTTGACGGAAAAAATCTAAATTTGGAACACAAGTTTTTTTCATCATTCTCCACATTCTGTGAAATTTTGAATAAATTCTGTGCAGGACACCGTAGCCGTTAAAGCTACCTTAATATGTAACTTATCAATTTTTCATAACCTCATTATTACCTTGTAACCGAATAGAATATTTTCAGGTTGTAAGTTTTAAAACAAATGCACAGAAATGTATATAAACTCGTTTTTTTTTAATGTGCAGACGAAAGTAGTAATGTGCATTAGACACCAAATTTTTCAAATGCAATGAATGCAGTACCAAATTAGTTAGTTCAATAATTATACAATCTAGACTCTGTCAAAAAATGATGAAAATCGGATAAACACCTTTTGAGGTATGGCTGAATAAAGTTTTTATGCGGCAATACATTTGAGCGGGAGTGTACTTTCAAAACCAAGAACAGCTGTAAGCCTACACCATTCAACCACATCATATAGATTGTCTTTCCCCTGAAAATGTATTTTTATGAATTAATTTTTAATTAATCACTTTTCACGCTCAAATTCAGCACGCTCAAATTCAGCAATATTTCACTAATTTTCAAAATGCTGTATATTTAATATACAGACATGACCAATGATGTTTTTGAGGGATTTTGATTTTGTAAATTTACCTTTTTACTGTACAAGCATAGATAAAGTTTAATTTTTGATATTTGTAGTGTTGATAAATTAGATATTCAGTATCCATTAGTTAGCAAAATTCATGAAAATAAAAACCTGTGAGAAAATACAGCGAATTCAGTTCTCCATGTATTTTAAACATTCGTTCAACATCCAGACACTCCTCTGTCCACCTTATATGTGTATCCCATTAACCATTTCATGTGATTCATGAAAGACAATTGATGACAAAGCATTTCCAGAAGTGCGCTGGGATCCTGACATACTGAGTCGTAATCTTTACGCACCACTCAGTCTAGTCGACGAATATATTTTTCACACGTATAGCATCTTGAACGATCGTCTCTGGGTGGAGTAGGGGGTAAGGTCAGATTGCGGCGATGACATCACATCAAACTGCTCACTGTATGTCACTCGCGGGGAGGGGGGTACTAACATTGACAAGGTATATGTATATATATGCCTGCCTTTTGGGGTTGGTTTTCACAAATTTGGTATAGTGATCGGATGGTTTTCATCTCCAATGAAAGCACCCAATTTTCATAAATTGGATGCTTTTGGGAAAATTTGTAAAAAGAGCACCCAATTTGAGTAAAATTTGGTGCAAAAATAGCTATAGAGATGGACAGCTTTTCAAAGTCTGGCAAGCTAATACCCGTACAAAAATGTTTGAAGACACCCCACCGCCCAACCGGGACTTACGCACTGCAATTTGATACCATATGCCAGATAAATTTCTTGAATTGGCCACCAGCAGAATTTTCTTCAGGATTTTATTTTTGGGAATAATCAGGCCAGCAAATTTTGCGGGAGCGAGGAGCACCGCTCGCAGGAAGCAACAGAAGAAATTGAGAAAATTGTGCCATCATGAGAAAAAGTAAATACGAGCTGAGTGAGGAAACTTTGAGCTTCAAAAATTTGCTCCTGAGGAAAAAATAATAATTTTATGCCCTGTTAATTGGGATTCAAAACAATTAATGGACAATTGTTTAAATTATTAAGATCTTATGAACTGATTTTTTTTCTGTTAAAATATTACAAAATTAACAAAATAAGGCTCAAAAAGTTGTGCACATTTTAGGCTGCTCTTATTCAAAACTGAGATGTTTAGAACTGAACTAATCTTGGAAAAGGATTGGACTCAAAGTTGCATACATTTCAGTCTGGCGATGACCCCCTCCCCCTGTTTTACGGGCCCGACCGACGCTAAAATTTGGAAGATTTTTTTAAATAGTTTTGATAATATAGGTTTTCCCGTTCGATTTCACACAATGTTAATCCGAATTCAACAATTGTTTAGTTCAAATTCGTCTCAAAAAGTCAAAAACGTACATTTGCCAACTCTATTTCGTCTTTGGTCAAACAATTTCAAACGCTGTGCATTCTAATTTGTCAATTCGCCGCGCTGATTCACCGTGTCAATTTAAATTCGTCGGGTCATACAATTTCGTTGTATTATGTTCAAATGATATTGTCATTCGTCATCCGTGTTCATGAAAAGATCATTCGAATTCGTCGCATAGGCGTACTCTGGGCGGGTATCATGCATGCGTTTTAAAACCTAAACAGAGATGGCTCTAAACATGATAGAAAATGATGTTAGACGGCAATTTTGTTGGTGATGTATCATTCAGGAGTGGGTGCACTCTAAATTACACAGATTTTAGATTAAATTTTAAGTTTTTTGGTAGTGAAAAATTAATTTTACATTTCAATAAATTTGGATCTTTATTTGGATGTTTAAATGCAGTTTTTAATGTTGGTTCATTTCAAAATGATAATTTTTTACTGTTCACAACTATTATTCAGATATTTAATAATTGGAAGCAGTCAATATTTGGCAAAATGTTTTTTTATAAATTTTGGTGCCATCAAGTTATTCAAATATATTCAATGGCAAATATACACTTGGTTTTTGCCTCTTCATTCGAAATTTATACATATATCTTTTTCTCCAATACAACAATTTCAATCTTGTTATTGTGTTGACGAAATAACCATTTCTGATGGTGACTTCTGTTAATTAAATAAAGCTCCTAGTTAAGATCCTTATTCAAATCTAGAATTGAGCGGTGACCATATTTATTATATATGTATTACTTCTTTAAGAACTTTTTAAGAACCAAAACATATGTTAAAAGGAGAAAAACAATAGAGCCGTTTTTGTTTTTGTCTTATTTTTTGTGATTTTACCATAGAAGTCAATGGTAAAAGTGGTAAAACATACTTGTTTTAATTTATTTTTCTCTAAAACTAAGTCGGTGAACCCCTTTTTTATTTCAGAATTGCGATCAGCACATATGATAACATCATTATAAGCAAAATGAATAGAGGAATTCTATCTTCAGGCCTATATGACGAATTTGAATGATATTTTTATGAATTCGGATGACCAATGACAAAATTGGTTGGGCATGTAAAACGAAATTGTATGACCCGACGAATTGAAATTACCACCGACTAACTGGCGCGACTATTGACAAATTAGAATGCACCAAGTTTGAAATTGTTTGACCAAAGACGAAATCGAGTTGGAAAACCTATATAATGTAAAATCAGCTGTTTTTTGGCAAAATAATTTCATTGTAAAATTTTGTTCATCTTTTCTCCCATTTTTGTGGGATTTTAGGGCTATTTTAGGCAAAAACAAATTTTTTCAGAAAAAAATTGCCCGACCGACCCTACTTGAAAGGTTCGCTTGCCTGTAAAATAGATTTTTTGTTGTCGTCTTATGACAATTTGTTGAATTCAATTTGGGATCCCAAATTTATTTCCACATTTTATTAGTATAGGAAAGTACATGATGTATACCTTTCATAAGAAACCAGTTTAGAGAAAAAAAAATTGTTTGATTGGCGTAACCCGACCGACCCGGTCTATTTTTACCATCTACCGTAAATATTTTTATTTTTTATGCATGGTAAAAACCTCCAAATCCAAAATTTGATGGGAATCGATTCATTGGGGCCCGAGATAGGGTTGAGGGCTTGCAGGACATTCAACATGACAAATAAAAGATGTGTTACAGAAAAAATGAAGATGCTTTTGTATATGTGTCGTATATTTTGTGTTCTTGTATTAAAGTGAAATATAGACTTTAAAAAAAAATCCGACCTACCTACCTTAGTCAGAATTCTTCATTTAGTCAGAATTCTTCATTTAAAACTGTTTTTACTCAAATCTGTTTTTGAACGAAATCTTATAATATTGCTTTGAGTAGTATTTCTAGATATTTCAATGCATTTTTGTCCATTCTAGTAACATTGAGTGTCATCCTCATCAGCATGCTCAAAGCATCGTACTTTTGGAGTTGACTAAACAAATTAACCCTGCCTGTGTTTACACTCGACAACTTCTTGCCAGATTATTAAATGTTGGGGACAAATCTCACATATATTGAAATTAGATGTCGAGATTGCAAAATTATAATACATTCAGTGCATGGGGGCAGTCAAAAATCAAATATATACGGGTGTAAAGCTTACGCTCTGACAGGCTTGGGTGTTCAGTGAGAGCACTACCTTAAAGAGTGAGGGGTCATTTGGTGAAAAGAAGAAATTTGGTCAGTGAGAGAAAAATGTAGAAATAAGTTCGCTAATTGGTCAAAAAATGAGTGGTCATTGGGTGAGCGTGATTTTCACCATTCAAGATTTGCAGAATTAATAAATTTAAAGAAAAAAAACCATTTACTGAAATCACATTAAGATAACATTTATTATGATGTAGTCTATGTATTTTTGTCCAGTAGTAACAGAGAATGTCATAATCATCAACATGACCGAAGCATCGTACTTTGTAGACTTTGAATAAACAAATTAACCCCTGTGTGTGTTCACACACAACAATTTCTAGCTAGATTATTAAATGCGGTGGAAATATTGAGCATTCACCGAAATACTCCATTTTGTGCTATCTTTTATCACATATAGATGAATTTGTAACTCTCTCTCATCATCTAGATTTTGTTGATTTTAATCTTTAACTTATTTTGTAGACATGATGCCTTTTTGAAGAACCTGGTGTAAATTCACCCATCTACATTTCTAATTGTCATTTTTCTACACAATAGAGCATGTTTATAGTAACACAACTTCTAGTGGATTTCACTGAATTTATGGACTACTGAAAAAAATGGAATTCCGTTTTTTTTAAAGCAACTGTTAGTACAGTTGTTCTCAATTTAATTGGTTGGCGGGCCTTTAAGGACAAACGCCAGTTCAAAAATACATCTTGGAGGCCCAAATTAAGACATTTTTCAATGCCCAGAGGCGATCGAAGGGCCTAATAAAAGTAGTAGCGGACCGCTATTTGAGAAGGCCTGTGTTAGTAGTTTTTATGCCCTGGCATAGACTTTTTTATTGATTTCAATTTGTGTTTAAGTATATAGGGTGTTTACAATTTATTTTTTAAGTTTTCACCCTTAAGGTGTCTGGTCCATGATAGATCTGCCCGAAAAATTGGGAGTCACCAGACTCGTTTTTGCATGAGAGTCAGTTTAGAAACAGCATTTTTGGAGCTTTTTTTGGGAAAAATTAGTACAGGGGTCTATGGGAAAAAGTGTGGCAAAAGTGACATTATTTAGTGTTGATTCAAAAAATTCGCCTGGAAATTTTTGTCAATTTTTTCACAAAAGTTGCGCACAAGTATGTTCTTTCAAATAAAACAATAAAAATTGGGGTTCACCAAACTAATTTTTCAGAAAAATATTAAAATATGGCGAATATTTAAGCTTCAAAACACTACTCAGAGTATATGCGCATGCGTATTGCGGCACTTACCAACTCGGAAACTACGCGTAGACGGCGCGTGGACCAGACACCTTAAAGGTAGTGTACTGGACTAGTCTTCCCACTACTTTTCTAACTGTGTATTTTTTTATAGGTATCTATCTATGCACCATGTCCCATAGGACGTTGGCTCCACAAACAAATTCAGACCATTTATTCCTATCTTGCGCTTCGATATATGCCTTGTGGAAGGTGGTGCCAACAATGATGTCATCTTCCCATCTCTTCCTTGGTCTTCCCTGTCTGTTTGTGCCAGTGCCAGTTCCATAAGAATGCGCTTGTGTAGGCGGAAGTTGTTCATTCTACACAAGTGACCAAACCATGTCAGCTGCAAGACAGTGATTTGAGCTAGGATCCTTTTTGGTTGAAAGTGACAGGAGGAGATTCTTGACAGAACTTCTTCATTCCGGATCTTATCCTTCCAGCTGATACTAAGGATTTTTCTGTAGCATCGCATCTCAAATGCTTCAAACTTCTTCATGTCCTTCTTTTTGATGGTCCAGATTTCAGAGCCACACAGAAGTACTGGGTTGACAGTGTATTAAAAAGCCGTAATTTGGTGGAGAGTGAGATGTCTTTATCACTCCAGACTCTCTGTAATTTCCCTAGTGCTGTTGATGCCAATAATAATCTGCTTTTGATTTTGCTGGAGGAGTCATTTGATGGTGTTAGTGTTACTCCCAAATACTTGAATCTACATGTATAACCTGCTCAAGTGGTGTATCATCAAGCTAGATCTTTACAGGGAGCTGGTCATCACAGGAGAATACCATATCCTTTGTTTTAGGTATGCTGATCTCCATCCCATATTTCTTGCTAACATGATGAACTTACTCAATCAAGGTTTGCAGATCATCCTCTTGAGTCAGTGATGAGAGCTATGTCATCAGCAAAACGGAGGTATTTTAATTTGTAGCCATCCACGTTTATGCCTAAGTTTTTACGCCTTCAGCCAAGATGTTTTCAAGAAATATGTTGAAGAGGTCTAGTGATAGACAACATCCCTGGCGCACGCCAATAGTTGTTTCAAACCACTCTGTAAGATTTTGTTTAAAAGTCTGATACAGCTTTTAGCCTTGGTATTTAGAGATCTCTGATGATGTTGATCAGTTTTTGAGGTACTCCATAATGAACCCTCACTGTATAGAGGCCATCGTGCCATACTCGATCAAATGCCTTCTTGTAGTCAATGAAGACAGCAAAAACCTTCCCATCTTTCTTCTCAAGGCGATGTTGGATTAGGAGCTTCAATTTGTGGAATATTGGAAAAAATTGCAATTCTTTACCGACTTTTTTGTTTTCTCCAGAGAATAAAATGTGTGAAACAGTGTTTCTATTTTTAAAAATATATATCTTGTTTCTATTTTCGCTGATTGCACGGTTCACCATTTGTGGGGAGAGCCTCAACATAACGATTTGTTCACTTCATGCAAGGTCAGTGGTTTTTGAAATAGGGAATCAAACTGTTAATGGTAATATTATGTAAGTTCCCATTCGTCTCGCAAGTTGAGGCTCTCCCCAAAATGGAGAAACCGTGCAATAGGCTAATGCATGTGATGGTCAAACATGTTATTTTTGATTGAATTGTTTCTCTAAATTAGCTGTAGAAGCTTTCATTGATCTTTTAATTAGTAAATCCATTTGAGGTGCAAATTTAGGATTTGGAAAACACTGTCATAGTGATGACACGATCATCGCAGAATGATATTAGAATTTTCTCTCAGTTTTAGCCATTTTTGTGTAGATTTTTTTTTTTTTTTAAAGCAGTTTTTGATTCTCAGACCTGGGCTAGACATGAGTTGATGAACTCCAGTTGCTTCTCAGACCTGGGCTAGACATGAGTTGATGAACTCCAGTTGCTGAACTAGTAGGTTCTTTTACTAAAACCGAAATCAAAATATCAGAAAGAAAAAAGTGCATCTTCAGCAAAATGCCAAAAAATATCATACATTATTTCGTTCCCTGCATTCGAGTAAAGCAAATGTTTAGCCAAAGATATAAATAAAGTTATTAGCAAAGTCAAAGTCAAACAGACAATAAAGATTATGTATGCATAAGTGCACTGCACAATGTAAAGCAAATCTTTATATACATGTACTATATGTGACCGTCCACCCCAAACCAGCCGTAAATGCCTTGTATTTTCACTTTTTTAATTATTTGCAAAGACACTGCTTTAAGGATTAAAATGACACCTTAATGAACTTCATACGATTTCCAGAAGTCAAGTTATGGTCCGTCAAAGGTTGTCAGGGAATAAAACGTATAACTGAGATAAACACGTTCAAAGATCAGTGGGTCCTGTGTTTTCTGTTGAATGTCTTTAAAAAATATATACATATTTATTTCACATTTCCTATCATTTTCTTTATAAAAATATGCTGGTATTTTGTAGTAATCACAAGGATTGTGAATCTGTCAAAAAATCAATTTAAGCAAATTAGGACCTTGACATGCATTTTCACCTGTAGCGCAAAATTAAGTTTCTGGCATTTACGGCTCATACGGGCTGGACAATCACATATGATCATCAAGATTATTGCAATATCTAATGGTCAGTAACCCATGGTTAATTAACCTCATCAACGTCTCAAATTATTCACGCGGAGTCAAGTTTACACACAACTAAAGATATCAAATTATCACTATTGAATTATTTAAATCTGAGCGTATAATGTGCTCTTGCATAGAAATCCTCTCGGGGGGGGGGGCAAGGTACTCAAATTTGGTTTGGGTACGGATGTGCCTCTGGGAAATTTAAAAAGCCACCCATCCAAATACCAATTTTCAAGAAAAAGGGATCCATCCATATACCAAATCGTCCAAATTTTGAGTCACTTTACTTTATCAAAAACCACATTATTTTGGCCCAAATTTACATTATATTTGCAAAATCCTCTAAGGTTTTGAGAAGAATTGTCAAGGCGCAAATTTTATAAAATTTTAAAAAAGAGAACCCATCAAAATACCACATTTTGCGAAGAAAAAGGACCGATTGAAATACCAGAGAGTCTGATTTTGCTACCCAAATTTGCGGCACGTCCCCATAACCCCTTTTGTAGTAAGTACCCCTAGGGAAATCCTAGCCATGATTTCATAAGTTTTATTGCCAAGTAAACTAAATTATATGTTGGTGAGGGAGGTCCTGATTATTTATTATTTTGAACAATAGTTTTCTTATTTCCGTATAAAATTCATATTCATACGGTATTATTTATTATTTTGAACAATAGTTTTCTTATTTCCGTATAAAATTCATATTCAAACGGTTTTGTTAACATGATCCAAAAATGGAAAGGTCCTTCCTAATTTTTGTTATTTTGAAATTGCTCCACCCCTATCTTGAAGAAAGTTTGTGAAATACTGTAAACAGGGTTATTTTTGCGAGGGTTTAATTTTCGTGAATTTTGCAAATTAACATGCATCTTACCGCGAATATAACAACCAGCGAATACATTCATTTTATGTGCAGGTCTCTGTAATGAAGCTTTAAAACGCTAATTTAACACGCGCGAAAAGATTGTGGTTGTCTGGTTTCGCGAAAATATTCCCGTTTACAGTATGTTTATTTTAAGTATCTTTCTTTAGTACAACAGTTTTAGAACCAAAGTTATGAAACTAATTAAAAGGTAAACAATAAAGATATTTCAAAATCTTAAAAAATCATGGGGATGAGAAACACAAAATTGTTTAAATCTTAAAGAGATGATTTTAACTAACTGAAGGAACAGTTAGCAGCATTTGTATTTTTTGAAGTTTTTAGATTCTAAATATTTTTATTTTGAATTAAACACTTTAAAGAAAAGTTAAAATTTATGATCATGGCTAGTACCATTAAGATATACTGAATACTCCGAGGATTTGAACAAAAAACGAGGGAGTGGTGAATCATCTCATCCTGTTACATCTTCTTTGATGTCATTGATACCAGGGATTGAGACAGGTATAAATCTGGGTATTATTCAACTACAAATCCTTCTTGATATGGTCACTTGTTTTCAAGTACAAATAATATCAATTATTTAACACTTGTGTGAGTCAGAATCTAGAAACACCTGATGAATTAGATAGGTTTTTTTAAAGTGTTCCATTCTCGATTACATTGGGTTTTCAGTTCAATCGTCTCTCATTTCATTGTAAGAAATACTTTAAATTTGTTTAAAGATTTGATAGTATTCAAATTGATATTTTGATGAGTGACTTGTCATGATTTTATTAGAAGATTGCTTTGATTGAAATAAATGGATATACTTTGCACCTCCACTGAAAGTGTTACTTTTGTAGTAAGGATTTGCTATCAAAAGGCCTTCAAATGCTTTGTTCTTCATGGCTAAGTCTCCGATAAAGTGTGAAACTTTGCCGTTTTGATGTCGCTCATGTTCGTTTTACTTGTTTAACGTTGTTAAGCCTATTACAAATAATTTGAGTGGTCTAGTTGATACATTAGAGTCACATTAGTAACATGTGTGAAGCTAAACATTTTAGCATGCCAGGAAAGTAGATAACGATTAATCTGAAAATGCAAAATTGTTACGTTTCCCCATGTCGCCAGCCATACTTTTTATGTTTTAAGTGCCCCCGTTCCTAAAATATTCAGGCATATCAAACGCAATGCACGCTTTTTAACAGCCCGTAATAAAGTTTAATTATATTAAGTATTTGATATGGCATAAGAGCTTTTTAAAGCATGTCGCCAATATTGCAAACAGATACGAAGTAGATTCTAAAATCTATAACAAAGTGTGAAAATGAATTTGTTGATGGATGATTCCGCATTAGGTTTATCAAGTAAACTTCAGTGTTGAATAACATATATGTTATATAGAATTATATATTTACAATAATGATTAACAAGGATATTAATAACAAAAAAAACCTATGTGACTGTCACGTCGCGCACATTTTGCTGCCTTCTCGCAAAACGCGGTACACTATGAGCGAAATACTACACCACAGTGTAGTATGTGTAGAGCTCCTAATTTAGTGTAAAGATCAAGTTTGTAAGAAAACTAATTTTCTCAATAATGAATATTAAAAAAAAGATTCAAACAGATACGAAACGACAGATACGAAATTTAGGAATAGGGAATACAATGGTTAAAAAATCAAGTATTTTTAAAACATCTCCCATGCACTTTTTCTTCTTCAGAAACCATAAGAGTTTATGATTTTGTATGTTTTTCATGAGTTATTAGTAGTCGAAATTTCAACATTTCTCTAACCAAAGTTGCACGGTTTATCGGAGAATGAGCCTCATATGTGATGGCTCACCCTGAAAGGGGGGACTTTGCAGATGATATCAATTTTGCTTTTTAATGACACCTTACTTGTTGATTTTGATCAAGGCAATCCATTTTTACAACAGAAAATCTGCTAGAAGTTCTTCTTATTTTTTTTTTCACTGCCTATTTTAACCTGTTTCTTAAAAAGTGGTCTGTCGCAAAGTCCCCCTTTTGTACTCTGGCAACTAAATGGTAATTTGACTGAGAATGCGGCTGCCGAGCTAGTCAAGCGTTGTTCTTTGCTTGTACGCACAATTTGGTGGCAAAATGTAAGCTGCGTATTGCGTTGTAGTCAAGAAATAGTAGCGCGCGACACAACGCACAGCGGAGTCACTACGCACTCGCGCAGCGTCGGTCTAGGCATGGCGCCCGCGTAGCGCAATCCCCTAACTTAGCCGGATTTTTAGGGTGCAAATAGACAAGTTTCCTATCTGGACTTTCTTTAATCTATGCCCCCTTTCCAGAGTGAGGAATCACATATGTCCTCCATTCTTGAGTTTGTAGACCTCCATCAACTACAAAAAACTTCAAGAATATTTGGTGGCAGGGAAAAATGTCATAATTTTGTAATTAAAAAAACTGTATCTAGTTATGCCGATTAGGTGCCAAATCAAACTCATTCCTAATATTTTGACAGTGCAGTTATTATATGGCATTTTAGATTTACTAGTGTAAAACTTAAGTCAACAAATAATCATTGTGCAGGCTAGTTTGATAATTGTGATTTATTTCAAATAATTGGAGAAATAATTAATTTGCAAGAAAAACATGCCACATTAAACTGTCACATAGAAATCTCAATTGTTAGCCAAAACTTAGCATATGTGATTTTTATACAGAACAACTCAATTAGTTTTATTGAAAAAAAATCCTCACCACCTTTTATCGTTTTATCAACTCTTGAGTTTCTTGGCAATGGCATCTTTGAGTGGAAACAATATCAATATTATCTAATTTACACACATTCAAACACATGTCCAAATATAAATAGTATTGATCTAACATGTCATTTTTCTCTCGCTATCTTAATTCCAGTCTATTATTTTAAAACACACCTACGACACTTAAGAGGCCAATACAAATATTGTTTGTCCTTGTAATCGTACTATCTTAAAAAAAGCCACTCCAAAATAATAGCTTTTGCCAATTATTTTTGGAACCAAGTGCTAAAAACACATATATACGGTTTTGATAAAATGAAACCTATACTGTCACTACTACACTAGTATGAAAGCAGCATTAGCAAGTGTAGTGACACCCTGGTCACATAACCACCGGTTGCCGACCGGCGTCTGCAAAGCTGCAACGCCCACGTATGACATCGGTATGACACCAGTGAATGCTTACAAGCTCTTGCAATGCCCAGTCGGTCATCGGTCAGACTCTGGTGGTTATTAGACTATTTACTGAAGACATTATACACGCCGCAAGGTTTTAACTCAGAATTAAATTCTTGCGGCATGCTCTGGTGTCTCTACGGCTCTAGGGACGCCGTCCGGACATGGGTCGGACGCCGGCCGGTGTCCAATCGGTGTCTGCTGAAATCTACCTGGTATGACGTCGTTAACCATCGTAACCTCGGCGCAACCTTATGTGACCAGGGTAATAATCTCTTTAGAACTACATGTATGTGGCTATTGATCAATAGGATTTTCGACCATTTATTGAAACAATCCAAAATTGTAGTAAAATACTCTTAAAATTCCAATATAGTTCATATTATTTTCCCATTTCCTGTAATGTGTCGTCTTTTTATACGAGGTATAATATGTGATAGAATATTGTTACTTCTGATTTACATGTATGACGAACAAAGGTTTTATCTTAGCATCTGCTCAATGAAGTAGATGGGTTGGCGCAGCGTTTCTGCCCTCGCCTTTCACTGCTGCGGCCCGGGTTCGATTCCCGGTCGGACCTAGGTTGTACGTGAATTTG
Organism: Ophiothrix spiculata; assembly: GCA_000969725.1. Classification (NCBI taxonomy): domain Eukaryota; kingdom Metazoa; phylum Echinodermata; class Ophiuroidea; order Amphilepidida; family Ophiotrichidae; genus Ophiothrix; species Ophiothrix spiculata. The sequence continues at coordinate 30,357 of JXSR01S007317.1, read as the reverse complement.
GTTGTCGATCCATGCTTGTCCTCGCAGGTTTTCTCAGAGCACTTCGGTTTTCTCCTGCATCTAAAATCAAATTTTTTTTCCAATATTCTGTCTTTCACACCACTATTGGGGTTAGTCTGGCTTTAAGCAGAATGTTATAACTAAAAATATTTTTGGTGTTGTAAAGAACATGTATGAACAAAGCATGGTGCGCACTTTATTGGAATTTTAGAATATGTGTTGGGAGTAGGAGTACAATTTAAAAAATGCCAAAATTATTGGCAAAATAAGTTTTAGTCGTGACTTTTTCATGGATAGCAAAGTTACAAGAAACAAAATATTATTTTACATTGGCCTTAATAAGGAAAATCACTAAATGTCCTTTTATTCAACCAGCTCAAAATTCCATCACACAAAGATAATGCCCTTCCGCAAAATCACTGCCATTCATTCAAAATATCTTGTCATTTTATCAAATGACTGAACATTTCCCATAAATATCCAACATCACACTATTTTCATTTTACAAAAAGTCTCTAATTGCCGACCTGCCAAAATTCCATCATCTAACAAAATGCCCTTGAATCACTCAGTGTCATTCAGAGAAATTGACTTGAGCCGCTCACTCGCAGCAAATATTTCCAATATACCGACAATACTATACAATATTACAAAGTGCATATAAGCTAAATGAAACTGCTTGTAGCACGACCATAACCCGGGAGAAGGGGCACTCATTTTTCCCCAGTAGGACTATACTCTATAAACCTTGGTATATGCAGCAAGCAATCAGACTTTGTTATGAGATTCGTAGCATATCTCTTGTATTCTATTAACATTATGAACTGGTGGTTTTGTATTGTGTAAGAGACTAGTAATGATCGATTAGAATTGATTAAGACCAAATCACTGTGTATTAATATTTTTCATATATATGAATAATCCATGATTATTTTTGGCTAATTTTGTTGCTGCCACTTGGACAAACATTGAACATAAGTTCATTTGAATATTCAGCAAGATTTGGTATGTTGTTAAGATTCAAAAATATGAACTAATTTACGTCCCTGTGTTTGGTTATATTGGATTATGTGTGTTATCAGCTGCTTACGGCATGCTTCAAGGTTTATAGAGAATAGCTTTGATTTCTTAGACATAGAGCATGGTTACAGAGGATGGAAAGCATATTCGATTAACCGATATTTCAGTTTTAATCGGTTTTAGAAAAAACCCGATATCGCGATTATGGATTTTTGCCAAAACCGAATTATCGGAAATATCGGTATTATCGGTATTTGCTAAATAATCGATTTTGTTACGATGAAAAGTCAAATTCCCTGTCACATTTTGCTTTCTTGTCCACTGTAATATACTTCATTTGACATATTTTATCAATAAATCGTTTATTTATGAACATTTTAATGTTTCAAAAACATGTATTTCACCAATAAATTACGCCATTTTACTACATAATCGACGAGAAACATTTGGATTTTACAGCTCTTGGGAATAAGCTTTACACACGGTAAATGCAATTCCTAGTGGCTGCATATTGTTTTCGTAGTGTTTAAATGTCTTATGTCTATGGAGCAAAATTCGGAAATTCAGAAACCTTGATTCACTTGCCAGACTAAAATTGCATTTATCTCAATAACCCACACGAAAATCCAAACACTTATTTCACTTTATGCTAGTTTCTGGGTTCCGTTTTATGTTTAGATGCAATAGAAATACCCGCTCAACCATTAATAATTTGAAAAGTAGCAAATAGTACGCTAAAATTCGCCTGCAGAGTAGTCAATGGGCTGCAAAATTCGGCAACTTTGTTTCACTTACCCGACTAAAATTGCCTTTTTCTCATAAGTCCTTATAAACATCTGTGCAATCCTTGCAATTTTAAATAGATTGTGGGTTCCGTTTTATGTTTAAATGCACTAGAAATGCTCGGTCATCCATTAATATGCAGAAAAGTAGCGCTAAATTCACTTTCACAGCCTTCCAATGGTCAAATTTGGAAAGATAGAACACACAAGATCAAAAGAACAGAAGACCTTTTTCTTGGTTTCCGAATAAACTTTGAACTTTTCTATCCTTGTTCATCACAATTAAAAAAATAGACCGCATCACTAAAAAATGTATCCCTGCGCTGAGTTCATGCCCTATCGTACACCGTGTCGGAAAAATCCAAGATGGCTTAAAACGACTTTTATTTATTCTTTGTAATGTGCTATGCTGGGCGAACCTATCGTGTCTGTCTCTGCTTGTGGACTACAGGCAGTGTAGTTCTGGAATCCCACTGACGCTGAATTTCTCAAACCCCATCCATAGAAATGAGAGCTCAGTAAAACGTACAGATCAATAAAACGAGTTCGAATTCTTGTTTGACTTGGCGAACTAAGGCCGTACGGCAAAAATTTTACGATCACATTCAAAGCATTTTTTGTGAAAATTATTGGAGGAAAGAAATTAAAGATTTTGAAAATATATTGATGAATGTTTTGTGCATTGGAATAAGCTTACTGGTCAAAAATACTGGCGACAAATCAAGACAACATTTTTGAAGGTTATTTTCGTTCCTTGCGGATTCCAATTAATTGGGCTTTCGTTTTTTTTGTTTCGGTTCTTAAAACCGGTTAATTGGTTTTTTTTGGTTTTTTTTAACCGGTTTTTGGTTTTTTGGTTTTGTTCATTCCGGAAAAACTTTGGGGGTTGGCTTTTAAAATTGGGTTTTCGCAACTTGCCTTGCCCCGGATTGTTTTTTTCGGGTTCCTTCTTTTCTTCTTGGCACCTTGGTTCATTTTGGGTCTTTGGAATTTTTAAAGCGTTCTTCTCGTATCACGTGTAAAGACTGCAGTGATGAAATCGCCGGACTCTGAATGCACATAAAAGTGACCCTTCAGAGCTAAATCAATTTCAGCTCCTGAACCAATAATATTTTCAATTTTACTTTAAATTTGGAAATGAAGTTTTAAAAAATGGCTCGGGAACTAAAAACTGCTTGAATTGGGACCCAGGGAAGGCGAGGCTGTGTGTGAAATAGGAGTCTCTCCTATCGTAGATCCCGGTAACCATTTTCAATGTAACTACCCCTTGGGCTCGTAGCACAACGACAACCAATTTTCTAAACCTTTTATTGCCTCATAGTCAATACTTCTATTAACCATTGCACTTTAGAAAATCATTGCACATCGGCTCGTTCATACATCCTGTGCGACACGGAGCAAAGGAGGGCAACTGTATGTTTGACAAATTGATCCATTATGGATTGAGTATATTTAGATATATTGAACTTCGGATATTACAGATGATTATAAACATATTTGCGCTATACTCTTTTCATAAACTTTTTCTGTTGCAACAAATTCCAAAACTATACAAAGTCTTTAAATAATGGATAACCATTTGCCTTCAAAAGTTGTCCTCACAGCCTTTTAAAATAAATAATGTGATTTTGAGAAAAACACAATTGAATTTTATATTCTCGAAAAAAATAAGAGTTCAGCTTTGTGTCATAAATAAGTAAATACTATAAATACTTACACTGTAAATTTGGTGTTTTGAATTTAAACATTTCCTTGTACACTTAATTTGACACTTTTCAGTAGAAATGTGTTTTAGAAAAATTTAGTTCATTTGATAAGATTGTCAAAATCATACATTATATATTGATAGTTACATCATTATATATATGACCCCATTTTGAAATACATGCTTAGGTTTCAAACACTAATCAAAACATTAGTTTGTCAATACTTTCTAAATATTGTTTAATATCTAAACACAATCTAAACATTAGACTCTTCAGCAGAATTATATTGAATACACTGTTTTCAATGAGCGATGTTATTTGAAATCTGAGGAAGAGTCCGACATGCTTAGGTTGTAAACATGTTTAACTAACTAAATACCAGTTTATCCATTACCTTCTAAACACCTCATTTACAGTGTATACTGGGGGATTTATAGTGCGCTATGCCTCCCAGATTTGTAATTCCACACGGCCTCTGCACACTTTACAGGTGTTCGCTGACCACTGTGGACCAAGTAAGCTCCATTCCACACCAAGCATCATTTCAGGTTCTTCGGCAACCTAGAGGCGCTGAACCTTGATCAGCCCACATACGCACCATCGCTGCCTGGATCAGCTACCCGAGTTTCGTACAGGTTTTTATGAGACAATTAACAGTTAGTTCCTTGTCCAAGGGAATTTCACGCACACTCAACTTTTTGCACCAGTGGGGTTTAAACTCGGGACCTTCCACATTGCAAGCAAGTGCCTGACCATTTCAGCTAACTTGACTGCGTCATAAATAGCAGAAAGATATGATCGGGGTGGGAGATTGTCAGAGTTCAAACCAAGGAAGAAGCCATCTTTGTTTTTGACATTCAAAATATCTGAGAAGAATGAAACATGACAATGTGTTGAGGTGAATTCCACAGGCATTTATTGAATGACACAGCTCGTATTTCTTCCTGAGAGATTCTGGCACTGTCATTTTTGGTTTATTCTAAAATAAAAATGGAAAAATAGTATTAACTTGACATGACAAATACTTTCTCGCTGGCTTGCTCAAAATGTCTTTTGCTTGAGAGTCATGCATGCTGTTCATACTGTAATGTAAATGCTTGCAACATGTAGTGCGCCTTAGTTTTTGCTAAGTACTTTTAATTTTAGCCCGCTGTCACCATCACTAATACTTCCATAGTTAACAGTCATATCAAGGATATGATATGGTCCAAGATGTGCAAACTTTTGCTCCTGATCTATAGGGTAAGCAGAGTCTGGAGGTCCTGGTAAGGCCAAGTAAAAAAAATTACAAGTTGATCATCCGGACATTTTTAAAAGGTTGGTGAGGGAGGTCCTTATTATTTGTTTTTCAGCAATTTATTATTCATTTTGAGCTAATTTTCCACAGCTGAATGTTTGCCTTATTACTAGGAGGCCAATGTTATTTCCTCATTTCTTTACCCCCAAGATGGAGAATTTATGTTTAGTGGGTTTATGAATGATACCCAAACACCTGTATTGACTTTTTACATTTCAACCTCTTCTGATATTAAGTAATCAAGCATAGGACGAAAAGTAACAAAATGTTTTGGAATTTCTGAAAAATTGGTGAGGGCAGGGACGATCAACTGGTTATTTTTGTTACTTGGCCAAATAAAAGCCCTTACAAAATTTTAGGATTTTTGTTTCACCATAGATTACTCGTCATATCATTTTCGTCTACTTTGTCTAATTCATCCGTAGTAAGTTTTCTTGACAATCATGTGTTCTTTTCCACTACTCAGTCATTTGTCTTTGTCAATGCATTCACCTCAATGTCACATTTAGCACATTACTTGGAAATGGAGACATTCATCAGTGACAATTGCGTAAGATTCCAATCTGAGATCACTGGTACCTCAAGCAGTGTCCACCTGGTACTCCAGTCCATAGCACTTCTCTAACTTATGTGGTAGTGGTAACTTCTTGACCCCTCTATGAAATATTTCGAACATGTTCATTTTCACCGAACTGCAATTAAGTGCAGTCTCCAAATGGCCAACTTTCCAATGTGATTGTGAGTTCAGTTAGGGTTAAGGCCTCAGGTATATGCTCTGTGTACCTATACCATCAATAGAATACTGGAAGTCAACTCATTTTATTGCCATGATAGTGTCATCACTAAGAAAAATAACAAGTAACCATGGCAACAGGTATCATCAATTTTAATACCTGCATGGGCACGCTATGTTAGTACAGCTGCACATGAATCATAATGTTTAAGTACCCAGGATGTTTTTTCAGATAGCATTGTGTAAAAAGTTTGTCAGCTTTAAAATTTTAAGAAGACTAGCCATGGTTCTATGTGAAACATAATACACCATTTTCCATACTTCTAGTTTTAAGGGTTTTCTCAGAGATAAAAATCCTCCATTGATTTTCTTACAAATTTAGTATTTTGTAGATTGATTTGTGCTGATAATGAATCTAAAATAAAAAAATATAGGTCATCGTCCTCGTTTTTGAGATACAGGCATTTAAAAAAATACATATTTTCCCAAAAAATCACCCGATTTACCATACAAAGTATTGGGAAAGCTCCAAAACGTCGGTCATTATGTGCTTGTAAAATAGCAAATGTTCCATTGATTTTTTTAATGTTTACATATGTTAAGGGAGGTCGGAGCCTCACAATCCCTAAAAATTGTTTTATCATAACTTGAAAACTAATAAAGTAAACTACATAAATGTATACATTTTTAGAAAGGGAATTTTACAAGGAATCCATTTATAGCATAAAATTCAAATTTTATGAACTCGCTTTTTAGAAACTCGCCAAAAACGAGCTATTTTGCCAATTTTTTTTGAACAAGCCTAGAAAAAGTATCATTTGGCAAATATCTTCGAAAATAGGTAAAAATCATCTAAATCGATAGTTCTAGGGAATGTTTTCTCAAATTTTTGATTAACTTAAAAATGGCCAAAAAGTGCCAAAAAATTCCCAAAAATCATGTTTTTTTGAAAAAAATGAATTTTTGGCCTTTTAGGACCAAAATTTTCAAAACTAGGGGATTAAACAAAAAATTGAGAAAACATTCCCTAGAACCATCGATTTAGATGACTTATACCTATTTTTGAACATTTTGGCAGAATAGTATTTTTCTTAGGCTTGTTCAAAAAATTTTGGCAAAATAACTCGTTTTTGGTGAGTTTCTAAAAAGCGAGTTCTTAAAACAAGAATATGATGCTATAGATAGATTCCTTGTGAAATTCCCTTTCTAAAAATATATACTTTTGTATAGTTTACTTCATTAGTTTTCAAGTTATGATCAAAATAAATTTTCAGAAATCGTGAGGCTCCGACCTCCCTTAAAGCACTTTTTGCGCACTGTTTTAGTTTTCAAGAAAAACAACCAAAACTGACATTTTTTGATAAAATTTGATTACTTTGATAGCACATCTGCGTCTGCATAATTTCCCGCATATATATTATTTAAGCATTCGTTCAGTGTGCATTTAAATTTTTTACTCTTTATGAACAAAATTGTTATCCCGCAGTCATAAGTAACTTCATCTCTGAGAAAACCCCTTAAAATATAACAATTAATGTCAAATATAACAAATTCATGTAAGGATAAAGATAACCTTGTAAATCAAATCGGTCATAATTTCCACTGTTTAATGTTAACTCTGTCTAGGTATGATCTTGGACTTAGACCACATTTTCATCACTTTTTTCCTATTTGCAGTTTTAACAATTTTTGACCATAACCACTTGTGCAAGCATAATACCAAGTTATTCTTGGCCAACACACAGTACCTGGATGTCTTGTGACCCATGAAGTTTCAGGTGTAAAACTGGACTATACCCGTTGACTATACCGAGTTCTGACTGTGAATTTGGTATCTTTATGTCCACATTGGCGGTCCAAGACCGCATATTTTTGCATTCTTTCTAGATTTGGAAGTTGAATCAGTGTATAGAACAGAGGTTTAAGTTTACTGTAACATGCCAGAAAGAGGGTTCAGTATCTGAAGAACTTAAAACTATTTTAGTTTTTACTTTGAGTTATGTTCTTTTTGCACTCAATTAATGAGGTGTGCTAATGCTGAGGTTCTCAACAAGTTCCTACAAAGCACCACATAAATGAGAAAATCATAGGTTAAACTGCCAAATGCACCTATTTTCTCAGTCGCTTTCATCTGGTTACTCAGAATTTCTACTCGTCAGTAAGTAGTGTCCACCAGCTGCTAAAAACTCCACTAAAATTCGTGGTATTATTCTTTAAAAGATACATTGGACACAAACATGACAATCTGAACTGCAGCCACCACGACAAGAACAGAAAATAAGCAACACCGCTTTATATAAGCAATCTACATTACTGGCAAGTGTGTTCTCACCCTTGCCCAAAACAGTTTGGCTTGGTGTACTTGAATACTCCGAGATCCAGATCTGAGATCCGCATCTCCATAGAGTAGACCGCTTACACATACGCATGTACGCAGAGTGCTGTACAGCAGATCCGGATCTGACGCCCGTGTAGCCACAGTCTTCTGCAAAGCGGCTTACTGAGATGCGCATTCATCTGGATTTGCACTCCCGTGTAGATTGCCCCAATATTGCTTTCATACTTATGTAGTTTTGTAGCTTTATCGCTGTGTGACATATATCTTTTGCAAAAACTTGATGCTTCTGGTTGTCATAGCGACAAAGCCACTTGTCGCTGAGATAATCGATATCATCAAAATTTTGTTGAAGGCAAGATTTTTTGAGTTGAAATGAATTAAACTTTCAGAGTGCCATAGAGCGACAAAGCTGCAAAGCGACAAAATTGCAAAGCTTCAAAAATGTGAAACTAAGCAGACGACAGAACTACAAAACTGCAAAGCAACAATAAGTATGAAATCAGCATAAGCTGCACAATCTGTTGCTTAAAAGCGTAGTCTCAAATTTTGATATAAGAAAATTCAGGTGTCTGGTCCATGATAAATCTGCCCTAAATTTTCTAATAAAAATCGGCATGAATGATATTTTATCGATGTAGAAAAATTGTAAAATTGGGGGTCACCGATCTTGTTTTTACATGCGAGTCAGCTTAAAACAGCATTTTTGGAGTTTTTTGGGGAAAAATTAGTACAGGGGACTATGGGAAATGTGGCAAAAGTGACATTATTTAGTGTTGATTCAAAAACTTGCGCACTTGTAGTTCTTTCAAATAAAACAATAAAAATTGGGGGTCACCAAACTAATTTTCCAGAAAATATTAAAATATGCCAATTTTTAGCTTCAAAAAACTACAGAGTATAATATGCGCATGCGTATTGCGGCACTTACCAACTCTGAAACTAGCGCGTACTGGTACGCGTGGACGGCGCATGGACCAGACACCTTAATTGAAACAATAATAAAACTTGTATGTTGAAAACATAATCTGTGACATTGGTGGTACCTATATATTATGTATAAACATGTTTCTAAAAGGAAAACTTTCAAGTTTTCAAAGAATTTCAAAGAAATGATAAAAGTATATAAATGAACGTAAAGTTAAAAGTGTGAAATAAAATCAATAAAATCAGAAATTGCATCAAATCCTGGGTTTTCCCTTTAAAACTGCAACAGATAGGAAGAGGCAATGTTATTTCACCTTTAAGGACCTTGCGATACTCTTAGAATCATTTTCTTTGCCGTTTTATTGATGATTCATACAGGAAAATATTATCAAACCCTCTTGAAAACGATATGGGGATATCATTTGTAAACCAGGTTGATTTAAACACTTTTCTGTTTTAGGTTTCTGAAATCTGGGTTTGTGTGACAGTAATTTTGTATGGATTTGGCGATAACATTTTCAATTATTTATTGCGTCTTTGTTGCTATCAATTTGCAAGTCAAATCAATGGTGTATGTATTGTGATATATACCAATTTTTAATGTAAGATTTTCTCGAAAATAGATTTTGATGAAAGTGATCCAAATCATCAATATGGTATAGCTTAAGTTATTGAGTCTGTATGAGGTTTTTGATTTGTTTTGTTTTGTTTTGTTTTTTGCTTTAAAACGAAATGAAATTGTTTTAACATGGCTCGAGTTTTGCCATTTTTGAAAAATATTTTACATACATTTGAATAGGTGTTAGGGTTAGAATTAGGATTAAGATAAGGATTATTGTTAGAAGATGTTTTAGTGTCAAGTTTAGGATAAATGTTATGGTAGCATAATAGGTTATTTAGTGTTGGTGTTATATTAACTATTGAAAACAATGTTGTAATGAGTGTACTTTCAAAAGATATTCACCTTGTGAAAACAATTGAATTTTGAGACAAAATCAGTACAATCCACCATCCTGTGATGCATACAATGCTAATGCTGTTTCTCTCTTTATCACACTTACCTCGTCGACCCGAGTACATTGGGGAGCTGTGTAGAGGGATTATCATAGGTGCTGTTTGGTATGCGTCATTAGCATTGGTTATTGGTTGCAAGTGATCTAATTAATGTTAGGCTAAATGGTTTTAACAATTTGCTTCTTACAAAGTAATAATTATGGTCAGCATTTTGTAAACTTAACGTTGACTCAACACTATGAAGATGACCAACGTAAGGTGACGAATGTCAAAATTTATAGAGCCATCTACGCATCCGGGTTATTTATCTCTTACTCTGACTCAACTTCTCGGATGTAGTGGTCATTGTTCGTAGCGGTAATAATCGCAGTATTGTACTACAGTCTTGACGAACGTAAACAAATCGTACTTTCCCCATTCCATTGTGTTTTTTTGGGGTGAATGCTTGTTATATTTTGAAACCAGTATATCAGAAAGGTAAAAGAATACATTGTTTTACTGGCAAGTCTCAAATGATGGGTCAAGATGATCAATTTTACGAGAGTTTTAAGCTGGAAGATGAAGTCCGCCATTTTGTGGTAGTGACGTCAGCTTAGGTCGGTCTATATAAAATCAATTTTTGTTGATGGGTGGTTACGACCTTCATCATAAACATAATAAAGGAGGAAAGACTGTCGCAAATACGCCGCATCAACAATCATCTTCCTACGTCACCCTCCGCAAGCTAGCCTTGCTTAAGTCATTAGTCGTTCATTGCAAGCATTGTGAATTTGTCATTGTTCGTTGACATAAAACTAAAACTGGTTAATGACTACAAAGGACAGTATCATTCGCAGCTTGTTGCTTGTCATAGTGTGAGCCAGACTTTAGGAAACAGTCAAATAAAAATACCAAGTATTATTAGAGAATCACTACTTGTATAAAAAAACAACCCATTTTTTCTAGTTTCCTATAATGATGTAGCCCCTCATCCTGGGTTGACTGGTAATATTCCCATCCCTGCATCTGTATTGATCCAGATTGAAAACAAAACTAGATTTGTGATGATCATTTATGTGCTTGAAATTCTACATAAGTCAAATGCTGCCCAAAATGGCACATTTTCTAATGGACTGAATAAATTTCCACCGAAACTATAAATGCAAGCGAGGTGAGGTTTGCTGTTTGACAACTGACATTGCCGATTTAAATTTCTTGCAACATGAACTAATGTCAACATGAGTCAGGCAAGTCCAAATCATTTCTGGTAGACCCAGTTTTTAGTCAACTTCAATTTCTCAATTAATGTTCTCAAACACCTTTACGGAATTGTTCAGAGGGAGATGGGTACTCTTTCATATACAGTGATACACTGGGAAGCTGCATATACATTGTTTTTTGTATTATCAAGATTTTGGGTCATATATGGTTTTATGGGAAGTGTTAGTGCTCTCGATCTGATTTTGTATTGAAATAAGTTTTAGCAGAATAGGACATTGGAACAAGTGTACTTTAGGTCCCATCCAAAATTCTAGGGTTAGGAGAAGGGTTGGATCATGTTTAGTGAGTTAGGGTCAGGTCACGATTAAGTGAGTTATCCGAAAATTTGATTGAACAAGTATACATTTTTCAATATGCATTGAAGGACTCAGAGGGAGCACAATATAGCATGGACGGGGGAGGGAGACTACTCTTAGAGTAGTCTAGAGTAACTCTATTATACTTTGATCAACACCAAATAGGCGGGCCTCTTCACATCGTGAATTGCTACAGATAAGCGAGTGCGTAGATGGACACAGCACAACTGCGGGAGACGCAGCGCGCGTTGAACATGTGACTCGCGCATCATAATCTACGGCGCGCGTGTAACAGGGATTATGTTTACTTGCAGATGAAGCAATGCCTCATAATTCCCGCCTATTTAGTGTTGATCAAAGTATAGAAAAGTGGTTACAGGGATGCCGTAGCAAAATCAAGCTGTCTGGTACCTCAAATAAAATTGGTTAATTTCAGTGGTGGTAGGACGATCCCTTTTTCCACGCACGGTACCAACCTGGTACCATCGAAATCACCGAAATCAAAAATTACTGCCTTCAATAAAAACGAACGAGGATGGTGTTGATCACGTGTTTAATTTTGATTAGAAGATTTATTTGAAATATTTACCAAGTTTTACTAATTTGCAAAATATAAAGCCCGAAATCACAAGCTGAATCTTTT
>JXSR01S007316.1:25415-49198 GCA_000969725.1 Ophiothrix spiculata | reverse complement strand
TAAAAAAGTATACATGTGCTTTTTATCAATTTTTCGGTATTAAAACAATTTTTTTGAATAGTCACACTCCTTTATTTTATTTTGTTTTTCGTAAAAAACAATTTTAGTAAAAAATCTCATAGTTTTTCTATAACCCGTTAATCATAATTAAATCTTGATTTTGTGAAGTAGAGAAAAACTGCACAAAATCTTTTCTTGTCAATCAACTGCGTTACACTGATTGTGCATCAGCATTATCATGATTATAATTTTGCAATAGGCAGCTAAATACGGATATTGAGTTTCACTTGTATCTGCTACACGCAGTTAACGAATAGAATGCAATACAAAACAAACATTCAAAGCAACATTCAAAGAAGGAAAATAAAATCGTTAGCTATAAATGTAGAAACAACGTTGTTGTGCTGCTTCCTCTCAATGCCAACATTTGAAGGGCCATATATTCCCTTGTGGATGTCAAATGATGTTTAATGAAATGGCATTTTATTTCTTATATCATAAGGATATAAATAGATATACTAGTATATTATGTGAAAATGACTAGAGGTAACTTTTACAGCTTATTTGTCAGAAGCTATATAGTATTTATAATTACAGAGAAAACCCAGGAAATATTAGCAATTAAATCACGCAATTGTAATCAACTTTAAATTACGGATTGTATTTTCATCAAACAAGAAAACAAAAACACAAACAAACAAATAAACAAACAAGCAAACAAACAAATAAAAAGCCTTCTTGTATACATTAGAAAGTACAATTATTAATATGTATTAACCCTCGTTTTCCTAAGCCTTTTACTGTAACACGTCTTCCTGAGGGGGTGATTACCACCCCCTGTGATTTTGAATTTGGGACCGCCCAAAGTTATATTGATTGATACTATAGGATAGGGTAGGGTCTCCTCTTTCCATTGATACCAAGATCATGAAAATCGGTTGAGGCGTTACGTAGTTATGACGTCGAAAAGTTTTTCCGTACCGAAAAAAAAATCGACTTTGGCAAAAATTGCCACATTTTCAAAAGATCGTTTTTAAAGTTCTAAACGTCCGATTTTCGTTGGATTTTTGCTAATAAATGAAGGAATCAATAATTCTAACATGTTTTGTAAGTTTCAAGTCAATAGCATTTTTTCAAAATGGTGATTTAAAATATTCCGAGGTGGCAACCACCCCCACCCCCCCTACCCGCAAACTTTGACGACCTACCATAACCCCACCTTAGGTGGTACCCCCGATTTTTTTCATCAAGATGACCGCAAAGGATGTAAAAACAATTAACCAAATGATCGGGGTCGCTTTGTTTTGCGTTTTTGGTGCAATCGGCGATCATCCATTAGGGGGTGGGGGTGGTAACCACCCCACCCCTAAGGAAGACGAGGGTTAACGATTTATTGATGCAAAATGCAAATAGCAACCCAAAAGCTCAAATGATTACAATTTTACAAAATCAAACACATAGCTTGCAACACATTAATTAAAAATTACATGCAACAACCTTCAAGAATTTTGTAGTTTATATTGTATCTCTATAAATCCATCCTTTTTTTTCCTTTTGATTTTACAGATTCTCGCAGCGTGCTGTTCGGCAAGTCTAAATCCATCTGTACCAAACTACTTGTACACATCATCAACGAGGGATCATATAGAGCCATACTGCACGCTTGGGACGGGATTTCTAGTGTCTGTAGCTTATAATGGACTACTTATAGTTGCCTGTTGTTATTACGCCTTTAAAGCAAGAAGAGTACCCAGTAACTATAATGAGAGCAAATTCATAGCTGCCAGTGTATATTCCACTGTTGTTGTTTGTGTTTCGCTGATACCCGTTTAAACAACAGCTGTAGGTGCTGTGCAAAAGGTAGCTGCTCTTTGTGCAGCACTTTTGTTGACAGCTTATATTACTCTTGTATGTTTATATTTGCCCAAACTTTATGCTATACATTTTGTAAATGAACATAATGACTTGCAGATTCAGCACTGGCGTACCTCTAGTACAAGAGTAGGGATGGAATTACGAAGCCAAAGTCACAGTTCGCATAGTCGTAGTAGAATTAACCTAAAAAGAAACGATGATCCGGTTTCAACATAATGTAAATTACTGGTACAGATATGTTCACATCTAAACCTAATGAGGTTTAACTCTGTTGTCGATTTGTTTAAGAATTCTTGATGTTTTAGCCAAGCCCGTAGCCAGGGGGTGTGCGGTGGGGGCGTCGCACCCCCAAATTTGACAATGTACAAAACAGGTACACAAACAATCCCTAAATGTCCACCAAAAGAACACTTCAAGGACCAAGAAACGTAAATATAGGTCGTTTTTTAATAAAATACTGCACAAAATGCTTGAAAACTACTGAAAACCTTTTTTTTTTTTTTTTTTGTGCTTGTCACTTTGTCAAAACCGCTAAAATTAGCTTATGGTCGACCAAAACGAAATTTTTTCCCACAAAAGGTCCACTTTTTGAAAATCCGCACCCCCCTTGAAAAATTCCTGGCTACGGGCCTGGTTTTAGCCAATGTAGATGAGAGTAGTGAAAATTGTGAATTATTTTGGTTGTGTGAGAATGGATGCTTGAGTATCGTGAATGAAAGTTAGCGTATTAAATGCTGATGTAGTCTTACACAAGTATCTATATTTTATGATTAGAAATATCAACGCTAAATGCAATGTGTTTAGGATCAAAAGATCTGACAAGTCCCTTCAAATCAGATAGTACTTGGCATTTACCCCCAGTGCATTAGCCTAATTTCTAGAGTAAAATTGAATACTAATTTATTATCTGGTGAATACGAAAGAAAAAAAAATACACAAAGACCTTTTACCTTCACGTCAGATAACTATTAAATGTCATTTCTAAACAAATCATCACCTGACAAAAATAATGTACAACCGTACGCGCTAAACTCTCATCAAATATACCAGAACGAAGCACGAAGAGTGCATTGTGAAACCCACTATTCGTTGCTTTCTAATTGGCTAAGTTACACATGGAGTTTATGAATGGATAATGTAGCACAAGCAAAACGGTTTATAACATACAAATGGGTTAAAACAATATACACGACAGGGGGAAAACATAAAGACCCAGCGTTTTGATTTTACTATTCTTTAGGCCTGGCGTCTAAACACATTCGCTCGCCCAAAAGACATTCGCTCGTGATAGCTCCCCTTATTTATTCTCTGAAATTGAGGGAAAATATTACTTACAACGATTGACTATTGGTTAATCAATGTTAGCATCGATTTATCTAAAATTCCAGCGTTTTAAGTGTCATATGTTTTCTGTTTGAGTGAAAAAAGACAGAGCGAGTGACACTCGGGCGAGCACATGTCTTTTACCGTCAAGCCTTAAGAGGTCACTTCAAAATTCAAACGGTGGCTAACGGTTACCATTGTTCAGAACAATAACAACCGGCCGGAACGGGCGGTTCCGGACGGTCAACCGCCGGTTGAGTTTTGAAGTACTCCCTTACAAGAAATTAAATCGAAGAGACATTACCAATGATTACAACTGTGTGAGATTAAAAAATGAAATATTATAACACAGTCACATTAACAGGTACAAACATCGATAATGGGTCCGCCAGTCTTTAACCATCAAACTCTCATCTTGTTAGTTATTTATGTAGTTCCTCATTTTAGGTATATAGAATTTGAATGTTTTGATCTGAGAGAAGTGAGATTTCATTTTTGTCAGGAAAAGAGTCCACTAGATAGACACGGTTAAATTTATGTTTTCAGTGTGATTCGTATGTGCGTTTTATGATGTAAGTGTAATATGGGTGTGGTGTACTTCATAGATTGATTTGAAAATAAAGGTTTTCACTTCTTTTATTATGAGTTGGATGATATGCTCATATAATATATGTTGGAAAGAAAGTAATACATGTGTTTGTGTGAGTTTGAAGCCTTCATTTGCTGCAGATGGTTAGTGAAAATAATGCTACTTCCGTTGTACTTCTGATAAAATCGTTAACTTATATCAGTGTATTGTTCAAAAATAAATGTAGTACGTTAAACCCTCGTATTACGGATGTATTCTTACAACAAACACTGCTAATGGAGAACCCCCTGACACCTGAAATTTTTTATTATAAAACTAACACAGCTATGACAGTGAAGAATATGGAATAATGAATATTACTTTAACAATAGTAAAATAGCAGAAATATATTTTTTCTGAACAAGCAAAGGAATGGAATTACCATCATACTGGATTGGTTTCAGTTCTACATTATACATTATTTTAGAATTGAAACTTTTTTTTATTGCCTTTACATTCAATTAAATTATTTAACATCATTATATATTTTTGGAACTAAGAGTGCACGGAAAGACTTCTGGAAAGGCAACCATTACTTGACAGTTTCATAACAAACCCTTTCTTATGCTCAATTTGGCCACCAATCATGATAAAGTCTGCAATGCCTCCGACAGACCAAACTAAAGCACATATGTACATTCAGTGGTGTAAAAACATAACAAACCCGAGCCAATCTGGGCACTCTCTACTCCAGAAATAGCCGAGATGGCTCAACCACTGATTTGATTCACATTTGAGCGTATGTTCAGTCGGAGGCATTGCAGACTTTATTCCTGATGATTGGTACTAGGCCAATGAGCGTAAGCATGGGTATGCCCTGAAACTGTCAGCAGCAGCTACCTTTTCAGAGGAAATTGATTTCTTACCACGCCTATAATCGAACAAGTGCATTCTTAATAACCAAAGATAATTACCTGAAAATGTTGTTCAATTATACACCCATGTGATTTAAATTACTGGTTGAGTCCTCTCGCCTATTTCTGTAGTAGAGACAATGGAATGGTCATAGTCTGCCATGCTTTTGACACCAATGAATGTACATGTACTTTTAGTCTGGTCAGACGGACGCATTGCAGACTTTATCCCATCTAATAATTGGTAACCTAATGGGCGTAATTGAGGCTCTGCCATGAATCTGCAGGTAAAGGCAGCCTTTGAAATTTGTATTACAGCCACTATTCGCTTGGTCTTTTATGAACTTTCAATTGCCAAATGTTTTAATCAAAATTAGCAAGAGTTGCTTAAATGGTAAAATCTTCCATAATAGTATGAGGGTAAGTTCTTTTGGTTGGCTGATGCGAATACTTGTACACGTTTTAACTGTGGTGTTTTAATATCTGACAAATATGAGAAATAAAGTACACAGATGATATCTATCTTTTTACCACTATTCCTATGATAAGATTGTTATCACTATAATGTGTCATCTGTAAAGAACATTTTTTGGGAAAAGGAAGTTGTTAAAATAGGAGTCTTCACCTTTAAGTACCCAGCTAATGGTGTTTTTAGATAGCTTAATTATACATACTATGTTTTTTAAACAAGCTTTTTAATTTACAGTAAAAATAACGTTTCCTGCTAATATTTGTCGACTACTTTACAAAATGCTTAAAAGAAGTGATTCTTGAATTGTTGATACAAAAATGACGTTTGAATACAGCATTACCTATATGTTTTACGGCTAAACTTGAATTGTGGGCAACGAAAAATTAAGAATTTTTCTAGCGCTGCTTAACCCTTGTCTTACCAACGTATTTTTTGTAACGTTTGTTATCAATGGGGGGGGGGGGCCTTATGAAATTGAAATTGGAGTACTAAAAGTTGCTTTGCTTTATACCACAGTATAGGGTAGGGTCTCCTCTATCCATTGATACCAAAATCATGGAAATCGGCCAAGGCGTTACGAGTCCACACCACTAATAGGTGTCCACTGATAGCAGACGACGCAATTACGACGCCATTACATGACACACCAGTTGACCTAGAGCAACTCAAAAACTGCTAAAATGCAGCTTGAGTGCCTTATTTGTGGTCTAGATTTATACTTTAGATTGGTCTTTATAAATATTGATGAGAAACACTTCGTTTTTCCCAAACATGTGTAGATATTTGGTGATTTGCCCATGATTTTAGGATCGTAAAATGATCTAGAAGTACCGGCCGTCCGTAACATGGTAAATCTTTGCGAAAGTCTAGCAAAGAAATTAGCAGCTGAACCCATAATGGAATGCATCTAAATTGATAGGAAATTTCATTTTATTTTAGAATATTAAAGGTTTTAATGCATTTTCACCTCCTGAATGTGAAATTTTTGGCCAAACATCATGGTATCTTTGCATATAAAAGAATAGGAATTCTAATTAGTGGTGTGCACCCTTAAGTAATTATGACGTCATAAGTACTTCCGAGTCTGAAAAATCACGATTTTGGACAAAAATGGCCACCAAATCGAAATGTTGCTGTATAAGTTCTAAATATCGGAAATTTGCCGGGAAATGGTGTTTCTAATATGTTCTGTAAGTTTTAGGTGAATACCATGTAGATATTTTTCAAAATGACTCCCCTACCTTCAGACTTTGACGAGGTACCCTGACCCCCCGCTAAAATGACTGCAAAGGATGAACTTACAACTACCCATAACCCTTAGGTCATATTCGTTTGCGTTTTTATGCGACTGGGAATCATCCGTTAGGGGGGGGGGGTAACAAATGTTCTGTTCGTGCATAACGATGCATTTTGTAAACTAGTTTGTTAAACCATTACTTATTCTATTCAACGGAGGCAATAAGTAGAGATAATCCCAACTTGAGAAATTGCAATCCGTAACAATCAAAGCACAACTAAGACGCCCAGGAATTTTTGCTTTCGTCGAAGACAATAGCCTATCCCAATACTTTGATTGACAGGCGTCTTTTGTGCGTCTTTTGTAATTCGATATTTCTTTTGTCAATTACGATTTGTCAAATATTTGTAAACCAAATCCTTTGTCTTTTAATGAGATAACTTACGACAAACTTGAACAGGTATACTGTGCTAATTGTTGCATGTGTTCATGTTGTCATGTGTGTTGTATGCGGCAGCCCAACACCCTTATGTTAACGATACGCTTCACTCTGTGGTAAAAATATATGAAGCGACCCTCCCATTATTATTCTAATTAACATAAATAAGCATTTTCGAGGGTGCTTGGGTTGGTCATAAATTAATAACCGAACAATTAAGAATGAATTTGTATTTAAATACTGACAATATGAGTCATTTTTTCTCTAAACACGAACAATTGAATACGCCAGAATAAGAACATCCCAACTCCAATAGCTCCCTTCTGTTAAGTTCTGTAAAACATAAATGCATACAAATCTCTGAAAATCCTTTCAAATAACTAAAAAGTATTTCCATGTCTTTATTCCAATCAAAGTGTCACATTTGACCTTGTAAATGACTTTTTTTTTAGACATTGTTAGATAACTTTTCTAGCATATAGTTGCAGATGGGAGCTCATGGAGTTGGGGTTTTCTTGTAATGGCTGTTTAAATATAGCAACTATGAACTATAACAATTATCTAACAATGTCTAAAAAAGTCAACTAATTCCATCTCAATAAGGCCGAAACCATAGTCGGCCTCCAAACAAAATTTTCGCTACCAAACATTTGGTCGTGACGTCAAAATGGCGAGTGACTCCAAACAAAATAACTTCAACATCGAGTTCAGACCAAATAAAATTTTGCGCTAGATTGCACATATTATTGAATTGCCATATACATTGGACTAAATGTTTGTTACCCGTTCATACTTAAAATTCGATAGCAAATATTTGGTGACGTGACAACCAAATGTTTTTGTGGGAAAATTTCGGCCTAACCCCTTTTTAGAATATTGGTATATATGAATCCCCTTTTGAACACTTACTGGAGTGTGCAAGTCCTAATAACCATTGTAGTGTTAATAAAATGTCAAACTGTAAAAATATCTGTTTTCAAATGCCATTGGAACTGAAACCTGATTGCGCATTTTTTTTAGCCTATTTTGTTTTTCTTTTCTATTAGATTTGTAGACACCATTTTCCGAGGTTGACGGGAAATCTTTTAAAATATGCCTTTTTGGCTCTATTTATTTATTGGCGCTCGTTTCCACTGACTAGGATGTTATGTTAAAAAAACAATAACATTTGCAACTCATTACCATGTATAGACATAACGCTAAAATATTGATATGAATGACCATTACGAAATAAAAACACCGAATTCTTGTTTTATAAAATGTGTTTTCCTTAGTGTCCCCTTGAAAGTAATTGAGTCTCAGTTATCACCCACATAGTTGTGATATGTGCCATGAGTATGCACACTTAGTGTCTATGTATATTGACGTCGAGATGAGAAGCAATATATACTGACTAAAACGTGTTTTCTAAAAGCAGATTCACTTACTTAACTTACACACGTATAGAGCACGTATCTTTATTATTGTTGTGTATTAAAATCAACTTCAGTTATTTTTTGCTTTTGTGCTTTTTCATGTTCCATGTTGTTGTATGCCTGTAATTACTAGGAGATGATTGCAAATCCGCATAAACAAGGAAAAAATGTAATCCACTAAATCTTAATTTATTTTGGTAAATATAATGATGCATTTACATTCTGAATGTTTAGATATTTATATATTTGTTTCTTTCTGTCATTATAATGACAAACAAATAGTGCATCATTTTTTTTTGTTTTTGTTTGATTGCATGTTATTAAATTTGGTAGCATTGTCAATTTTAGGCCAAATATTGATATTATCATTAGAGTCTCGTCGGACATTCAAACTATGAAAAATTCTTTTAGACATTAGAAACCTTTAAGGACCATAACGCAAAAGTCCTTAACTATTATATAACAACTTCAAATGTTTAGTCATAGATCTTTATGGTTAAATGCATTTTATTTGTTGCTATAATCACTATGAAGCATTTAAAAGCGGAAAGTCTCTACTCGCCTCAAAAATAACGGTAAAATATTGCATATAAATGAATAAAAACTAGATGCACATGAACAAGAAATTAGATTTTGCTGATAAGAAATGAAAATGAAAAGGGGAAATAAAAATTCATACTAAATTGCAATAGACGATTCTCACCCTAAGGTTCAAGGTTGTTTGTGTTATTTTGTCTTATGTTATGCTGGGGTATTTTTAGATCCCAATCATTTTTTTTAGACTTCAGAATATCTTTTAGCCATATGTAAGTTTTGTAACATAATCACATATTTCCTACGTGTATCATATAAATCTACCTGGCTCTGTACATCGAAAACCTGTTTGAGTTGTGTCGCTATGAAGGCTTATAGTAAGCCTCATTTCATCGAAAATCATAAGCGTTGTATGTAGTGTTTAAAATAAGTAAAATATCCCCTTAAAATATCTATTATTAAAATGAAATCTTATAAACCAAACTTTATCTTGAAAAATTAAATATGCGTAGATGCCTACAACGGACAATTTGCTATGATATGTGAAACTAATAAAATATTCAAATAAAGACACCTTATGCAAATTATGCTATCTGAGCCTAGTTTTAACAAACGTTATTCAAACCTATCCAGATTTAGATTAAATCTTATTTTTGTTCTCTAATTATGAGTTTATGAAAAATTTCACAAGCCAATTATACTGTTGTATTAAAACGAAAAATAAGAGGATTGCGTTATTGGATGTGTAATAAAAATGAAAACTTCAATAACAAGATTACTTTCATTACTTGGGTTCATTTTATTAATCAAACCACATGCATTAGTGTTTACATTCAAAAGCACGCTCATAAAATAAGAGTGTTTCTGCATTAAGCCGTGTAAAGTGTGCTTTGTGGTAATTATATTACTTGAACCTCATAAAATATTCATGGATGCAATCTGTGTTAAATCTTAACAAAAAAGAGTCTATAATTACTATTTACGTTAAACAGTAACTGATAAATATGGAAAGTTACTTTCTGAATGTCAAGGCAAGCGATACACTCTTAATTTGTTTTAACTCTTGTTGAGTAAAAATTTACTCAACGGTCACAGCTCATTTTGTTGAGTAAAATCCTACTCAACGTTGGGAAAACTTTATTCAACATTGAGTAAGATATGCTCAACGTTGAGTAGTATTGACTCAACCGAGCAAGATTTTACTCAATGTTGAGTAAGATTTTACTCAATATTGAGTAAGATTTTACACAGCAATGAGCTGTGACCGTTGAGTAAAAAACAATTAAGAGTGTACGTTTGACGAAGATAATTTGACGAAATGGTGGGGAAAAACTGACCTTGTCCAAAACAGTAAAACCTAATTTACTTTCAACATAAAGGTGTGTTTTTTTCTTTTTAAAAGTTTTTTTACTCCAGTTTCTTTAAACTGAGAAACAATTCTTTCAAAATTTAAAATAATATTTATAATATTTTTTATAACCTAGTATAACAGTTAAGTTTATCCTGAAAAAATCTTACAATAATGTCATTTAGCCGAACAGAAGGATAATTAAATTCGAATTATGTGAGTTGTTTTTCCAGATAAAGCGGGTTTTCATGATATCCTTTAAGCAATTGAGATTGTATGGCGTTTCCATATTACAACAATTTTAAAATCAACTGAGGTTTTAAGTTTAAGTGTTTTTTTTTGTAAAACAGCTGAGTTGAAAATAATTATTAGTCTACTTATGGATTCCAGTCAAAAACAGTTTTACAACAATAATCTCCTTTTGTGTTTGAGGTTAATGACAGCACAATCATCCTTTTCAAACTTTACATTTTACTCAAGTTTCCCATTCAATCCCGCTTTTGACATTCCTTTGGATGTCATGTTCTATATTTACGCACACAATTTAATACAAGAAGAATAGAGACTTAAAGTACTGGCCACATATCGTGCATATAGGGCACATCGTAGAAATTAAAGATGCATGTGCATCTATTTTGTTTTATATACATTGTGTATATAGTGATGAAAGTATTTGAGACGAAAAATATCAATAGTGACGTATACAATATAGTTCGTAGAATAAAATTAATGCTCATTGTATTAGTGCTCACATAATGTCCCTGCTCATAAAAAATAAAATAATATTATGAATTATAGAAGAATACTCGTCGTACCACTTTGACGGTAATCCAAGACCCCTGAGCAAACCTAGTTTCATCGAAACAAAAACGTCCCTACTAGTTTCATCGAAACAATAATTTTGGAGAATCAGAATATGAAATCAAGAAAAAGGTAAAACGAACATGGGCGCTCTAATTTCCTGAGCAGATGCAGATTTAATGGGCCGTTAAAATAGCTTACACTTAAAGTTTATACTAATTATTTTGAGGAAAGATATACGGTACCTTTCATGTAAGTTAATCAAACGTAACATGTTGAAAAAGAGTAGTATATAGCTTCAAGGTCTTATTAAACAGATTCATCATGAAATTGACAAGCGATATACGTGATGCGTGTTTCTCTACGAAATCATTCACAGACCCTCTAGCATGTTGACAACATTCCACAATGTTAGAATGCAATGTTAACATGAATTCAAGTAGAGAAACCCCAAAACACGTTTACACAGCCGCAGGCTATTGAAAATGTTGCATCATTGCACATCGATTTAAATATACTTGAAATGTGTCATGTCAAAATTAATGGAAAGAGATACGCTATTCTGAAGCAACATCGTTAAGTATTTATGAAAACAAATAATGCTACACTAACCTGTAATTAGATGCCATTAACCTCTAGGTAGATCATATTGATATAAATATACTTATGTGTTGAGTTAAAACTAATAGAACGTGATACTCCATTCCAATTCAACATCTTTTGAAATATTTATGTGAACAAATGATGTTACACTTATCGTAATGAGAAATAGATACCATTAACATCAGGTCCAATTGAAATTAACGCGATGAAACGATCTCGATGAACTTAGTGATATCAGTCAGTTCTCAGTGATAACGGGCAGTTATGTTTTCAACTGACAAAGATCTTAATACTGTATATGAGATTTACCTGCGTGATAGCGTGATCCAATCTAATAGATTATTTCTAGTTTTAAGCAACAACTGCGCGGTCATTATCAGGTAAAATTGACTTATGATAATGATCTGCGTGAACGCAGCCCGTAAACCCTAAACGCAAAAATACGCACACGCAAGGCCTCCAGCCTGAACCTCTAAAGCACAATAAATTACCGAGAACCCTATTGAAACCCCGCGAAAAATCGTTTGGCGATGGTTCCTTTGCTGGACGTTTTTGAGCCAAAAGTGAACTTCGTACGCGACTGCTGTGTTAAAAAAAACCATACAAATGTATTTAAAAATTGCATACCTCTTGATAAGCTTCTCAGATCCGCCATGTTGTCGTTTCATAGCAAGTCTTCTCCAAGCACTTCGGTTTTTGGTCAGTGAGGATAACTTGTATCATGTCTTTGTCGTAATTTAGTACACGTTGGACATTAAATTATGTAGGCGTGTAGGTCTGATCAAGTGTTGATATACAAGTGACAAGAAATTTCAGAAGACAGTTTCGTTAACACCATTATGTGCATACATGTTTAACTTTTGCTTTATGAATAAATACTTTTATGCAAAGTCTTGAAAAGCATTTCTGTACTAGGGTTTAATCAAGTACTTTTATTAATATAGTAGCACATAATTGACAAGACGTATTCGCACTTGACCTTTCTCTTAGGGCATTTTAAATAATCATTCCTTGGGGATGCATTTGTATGCTACTAATGTTTGAAATTACTTTCGGAAATTCGTATTCATTTTTCTGTTTGAATATGCAGCAAACTCTAGATTGGGCTTACAATATGAAACTGTATAAATCTATAAGATATGGAGTAAGCATGTTTGAGGCATATTGTTGATGCCAATATGAAGATATTTCTGTACACAAAATAAAGAGTATTGGTTAATTTATATAGTTATTTATTGTTTTATATCTCTATAGATCCGTTCTTAAAGCGGAAAAGGGTGAATGTTTACTATGGCTAAGTAGGCAAAAATAAATGCAGTGAACATGTCACTCATCTATCTCTATAATGAAAAAGGACCTAATTTGGGGACAAATATATCTGTTGTAACTTTCAAAACCATTTTCCATCAAATATCTTGAAAAAAATGGTGTGTTTGATGCTGTTTTAAAACCATTTAACCCATTTGTAGTGCATTAAATCATATTTTTGCGGCCATTTTGGATCTCAGTATAGGCGCCATTTGGAATTTTAAGCTTGTTAACAACCTAATTCGAAACAAACATATCCCGTTGTGACTCTAAAAACTACTTTCCATCAACTATTTTGAACATATATGTGTGCTTGATGCTGTTTTTAGTCGTTTAAAAGGAGCCCTATCCGATTTGGACTGCAGTTTTTTAAACTTTCAATGATTTTGGTACCAAAATATTCCTCATATTGTTCTCATTACCTATATGTTGCTTTTCTGAGATGTATATAAGTGAAAATGTGTTAAATAATGGTAACCATAAAATTACTGACACAGTAAAGTATAGGAAAGTGGAAAATACAAAATTGCTCATAAAAAGAAAATGGTTGATTTGATTTAACTGAAATTGGAAATTGAAGCATCTTAAGTGGTGATCCTTCATATGACGGTGAAAACTAAAATTTGAAAAACCGGACCATGTACCTTTAACCCATTTTGCGCATTAAAATATTTAGGCAGCCATTTTGGACCTCGGTACCATTTTTATTTTTTAAACATGTCAATATCATAATTAGTGGTTAAATGATTTTGTTGTAGTCCAAAATTTCATTTTCTGCTGATTATTTACTATGTGCTTAGTTCGGTTTTTAATGGATTTTACATTTTCATGTTTAGTAAAACATATTTTGGCGGCCATTTTGGATCCCGAAATGGGCGATATTATGAATTTCAAACATGTTAACATCATAGTTGAATACGATTATCTTTCGATTGTGGGCAAAATTTATATAAAATGAAAGAATATGAATATAAAATCCTGTTGGGTCATGAGAAGACAAGCAACTTTTCTTTCATGTCTTTTCTTGAAGTTTGATATTTACTGAAAAAATTCCAAAAAACCGAGGGTCTATTTAATTTGGATAGATAAAAGTACTTGCCTACAAAGACATCCATTGGTGACCGGTTGTTATACGCTGAAAGCCAAAAGGGAGTCAAGTGACTCTTAAAAGGGAGTCCAGCATCCATGACTCTCATGAGAAGTCACGTTGACTCTCACGAGGATCAGCTCCCCGAGTTTCGTACGGGTTTCCACCAGACAATTAGCAGTTAGTTCTTTGTCCAAGGGAATTTCAAGCACACTCAAATTTTAAGTGATCATGGGGGGGGGGGTCCATATGGACCCAACATTTGGTTTTTGCGCGCGTCAGTGCAAAAAATCGAAGTAATTCAGTACAAACACTTTAAACTCTATTTTCTCAAAACTATAATAGTTTTCTGAATCAGCCCAATGCCTTTCAACCAATTTGGCTGTAATTTTGCAATCTAACATCCAATAACCAAAAGCAAGGTGTCATTTCAAAGCTTAACATATATATAATATTTCAGATGAGATCATTTTCATTTTGGGACCCTTAAGGTACCGATCGATATGTCGGGTCACATATTTATGATTTGAATCTATTACCCACACCCATGAACTGTGACTGAATATTCTACCAAATCTTTGGGGTACGAAATGAAAGATTTTGTCTGGTCGGTACCTTACCATTCAGCAGAATGATAGCTCTGTCATTTCCAATACTAAGTAAGACTAGCTTACATGTGATAAGAAAAAGTTCAAATATTTAAACTGGTTCAAATAATCTATGTAATATTTCCATATGGGAATGCTAAAGATACTCCTCATACAGTTATATTTACCTTCAATAAAGACGTTAAACTGTGGTTTTGATCATCCGTTACTAATGGAATACATAACATTTTATTCATATCTGTCTTCATGATAAATGAAATACACGGGTAAATAGCATGGCATGAATCTTTCATGTGCTACAAGGATTAAGGTTCTGATAAAGAGTATTCTAATCAAATACTAGTAACCTTTTATTGAAAAATACAATTTCAGAGGTTTATTTCTGTATTATTTTGGAGAAACTGGAACATAGCACTTCCTTTTAATCATGAATTAATGTTTTGAAGTGAATACAGTACAAAAAGTGTAATTTTGACCTAAATATTACCATAAAAATATCCTTGGAGAATAATGTAACTATGGATATCAGGTTTAAACTACTTATTTACATCGATCACTATAATAATCTGATATGCAAACTAAGCAAGGTGGAGCTCTCTCGTCGTGCTCAGGGGAAATTATTCTGATTACAAAATCAGGTTTTATATATTTATTAGCTGAAATGGTAAATTATTAAAGAAAGTGTTTGCCGTGTATAAAAAACATAAGTATCAAAATACGTTCGTCCCTTTCAGAAATCGTATCTTCCTGATGTATTTAAGATGTTGAAGGCCTGCAAGGTAACAAGGAGACGAGGTCCGACGGGGCTCAAACGTGTTATTACGAGTAACATAGCCTCTCGGCCTCGCTCAGATCACGTCATTTTATATTTGTTTGCATTATACTATTTCTTTGTTTGTCTTAATTTGATGAGTTAGATGTATGTAGCAACTCAACATATTTCACTTGCAAACGAGTGTCCGTTACCGATTTATTGTTTTAATGCAATGTAGGAATTTTCATTTACGCAAAATATTATATTTTATAGAGCCGTATAATTCTTAGAGGCCATTTACCTGCATCAAATTTGCATAGAACTGTTTACATTGTATATTTTTAGAACACAATAATTTCCCCTTTTAGTGACTATAACTTGATATTTCTGATATATATAAAACATTAACAGTTGGACAATAACATACATTACGCAATTAAGTTAGCTCAATCAGCATTTGCGCGGCAGGAGGTCCCGAGTTCGAACCCCGCCGGTGCCAAAAGTTGAAAGTGCTTTAAAGTCACTTGGACAAGGAACTAACTGCTAATTGTCTGGTGGAAACCCGTACGAAACTCGGGGAGCTGATCCAGGCAGCGATGGTGCGGATGTGGGCACAACATATTCAGTCTATACTGAAAACTTTACTTGGTCAGTCTGAGAGACTTAAATCGGTCACGGTATATTACTCTCCACTGACTGCTTCACATAGGCAGTAAACATATTTGACCACAAACATTCAATAGTTAAGTCAGAGTTAAGTCATATCAAAGTGAGAGTTAAGTCATATCAAAGCGTATCAATGTGTTTTTCTAATCAATGGCAAGCTCTAGTAATCTCTAGACATAATGTGTAAATAAATAGGGCCGGTGTGGTAGCAGGATGTATGTGGGGTGTATGTTGTGTAAGTCAATTTATAACTCTACAACCCGTAACCCAATCTGGATCAAACTGTGATCTTGTTTTGGAATTTGGCTCACTGGGGGTCCTAAGGGCCCCGCTAAAGGCCATCATACTTCATCTAGAGTTCAAATCTTGAAATTGTCCAAAAAGGTGACCTAAGGTCATCAAAGGTCATAATCATAAGTCCAAGACCTTTGACCCTACCTGGACCAGATTTGGACTGGGAATATCGATTAGCCCCTGAGTATTTAGTCCAGTCACCTAGCAGTCATCGCAGGTGTCACAAGGAATTTAATTCTAACCTCAACCAAACACCACCGATTCTTACAAATGAATACAAGAAATATCGTTTAATACAGCATAACCTTTATTTTATGGTTGGAATTGATTACAAGGAAAGGATAAATCAAACCCACACATTCAAACAAACAAAGCAATAGAACCTTATGATACATTATAACATTTTTTAGTTAATAAATAGATATAAAGCTCATTTTATAATCATAATAATTTCCCCTGAGCACAAAGTAAAAGCTTCTAGTTTGCTTAACCTGTATACGATTAGAATGATAAACAGATGTAAATAAGTAGCTTATAACCTAGATCATGGTGATTTTATTCTCCAAGGATATTTTTATGATTGTATTCGGGTAAAAATTACACTTTGTCGACTGTTTTCAATTCAAAACATCATGATTTAAGGTAAAACATTTGTTCCAGTTTCTTTATCTTCACAAAAATCATACCATGATAAGCCTTGTAATCTCTCGTGTAATCTTCAGTAAGAGGTATCTAGGATGTGACCGCAATAGATCGAAGTATTACAATGTATTCATTTGGGCTTATTTCCTTGTGCCACATTAAATAAAATATGAGACTCTTTTAACAATGTGTTTTACTAATCATGGTGACAGCTACGAATGATATTTTGGCATAATTATATGTTATTAGTATTGAATGACTAAAAATCACGGGAAATGAATATATTGTCAAAATTCATGTAAGCCTGTTTGTTGAACGTAGGTGCTGCATTTTTAATATTATACCCCGAAGATTAGAGTAGCACAATCAGCAAAAGTTTGAGGGTAAAAAGTATCTAAATAAGATTATGTAAGAAGTGTTAAGTATTAAAAGAAGAATCGGTTTAAGACAAGTGAATAAATAATAGTAAATGACGGACAGATGATTCCGTATGACTTGGACACGATCTAAACACATGTCGAGTGTTAAAAATGAAGCCCCCTGTCTCGAATGACTATTTGATTTTTTTGTTTAGCTTATTGGGTTTGTTTTGGATAGATATTAATTCCCTCCAAATGATTATGTTTAAATTGCTTACTTTTTCTGTCATGGTCATTTGTTGACTTTAATTCTGGATCCACGTGTATGAGTATAAACAAGTATACATGTGCTTTTTATCAATTTTTCGGTAGTAAAACAATTTTTGTGAATAGTCACACTCCTTTATTTTATTTTGTTTTTCGTAGAAACCAATTTTAGTAAAAAATCTCATAGTATTTCTATAACCCGTTAATCATAATTATAATCTTGATTTTGTGCAGTAGAGAAAAACTGCACAAAATCCTTTCTTGCCATTCAACTACGTTACACTGATTTGTGCATCAGCATTATCATGATTATAATGTTGCAATAGGCAGCTAAATACGGATATTGAGTTTCACTTTTATCTGCTACACGCAGTTAACGAATTGAATGCAATACAAAACAAACATTCAAAGCAACATTCAAAGAAGGAAAATAAAATCGTTAGCTATAAATGTAGAAACAACGTTGTTGTGCGGCTTCCTCTCAATGCCAACATTTGAAGGGCCAGATATTCCCTTGTGGATGTCAAATGATGTTTAATGAAATGCATTAAATTTTTTATATCATAAGGATATAAATAGATATACTAGTATATTATGTGAAAATGACTAGAGGTAACCTTTACAGCTTATTTTTCAGAAGCTATATAGTATTTATAATTACAGAGAAAACCCAGGAAATATTAGCAATTAAATCACGCAATTGTAATCAACTTTAAATTACGGATTGTGTTTTCATTAAATTAAACCGTCATGTCCAGTATATGACCAAAAATTCAGATAGGCAAGTAAACAAGAAAAGAAAATCAAAAACACAAACAAACAAGTAAACAAACAAATAAAAAGCCTTCTTGTATACATTAGAAAGTACAATTATTAATATTTGTTAAAGATTTATTAATGCAAATCGCAAATTGCAAATTTGAAATTTGCATTGCAAATATCAACCCAAAAGCAAAAATGAATACACTTTAACAAAATTAAACATATACCGTAGCTTGCAACACACTAATAAAATAAAACACACGCAACAACCTTCCCGAATATTTCATTTCCATCTCTATAAATCCATCCTTTTTTCTTTTGATTTTACAGATTCTCGCAGCGTGCTGTTCGGCAAGTCTAAATCTATCTGTTCCAAACTACTTGTACACATCATCAAAGAGGGATCATATAGAGCCATACTGCACGCTTGGGACGGGATTTCTAGTGTTTGTAGCTTATAATGGACTACTTATAGTTGCCTGTTGTTATTACGCCTTTAAAGCAAGAAGAGTACCCAGTAACTATAATGAAAGCAAATTCATAGCTGCAAGTGTATATTCCACTGTTGTTGTTTGTGTTTCGCTGATACCCGTTTATACAACAGCTGTAGGTGCTGTGCAAAAGGTAGCTGCTCTTTGTGCAGCACTTTTGTTAACAGCTTATATTACTCTTGTATGTTTATATTTGCCCAAACTTTATGCTATACATTTTGTTAATGAACATCAGCACTGGCGTACCTCTAGTACAAGAGTAGGGATGGTTCTGGTTCTGGTTCTGGTTATTTACGATTCAACACCCCAGGTGGGGAAAAACGAATCGGTGCGCGTGTGTGTGTGCGTAAAAGTTCTAATTTTGCAGATACAGTTCCATTATTTGGACTTTGAAGATTATGGGGTCAGATATTTGAATAATTGTCTCTGGTAGGGCGTTCCAGTCTTTGACGGCTTGTGGTAGAAAACTATATTTGAAAATGTCCTTTGATGGTTGAAGGGGGATAAACGCTTTACTGTGTGTAAACCTGGTTGAGCGCGTGACCGGGTGCAGTAGGGTTTAGACAGGGATGGCTAGATGACCTTCGTGGGCTTTCTGAAATAAGCTGAGCCGGGATATTCTCCTTCTGGTAGCTAACTGTGGCCAATTCAGGTCTTGTAGTAAGGCTGTAACACTGCTACGTCTGTCATAGGTGTTTTTGACGAAACGGGCTGCTCTGCGCTGAACTGCTTCAAGATGGTAAATTAAGTCCACGGTGTAAGGGTCCCAAATAGCAGCGCAATATTCCAGTAAAGGTAGAACAAGTGATCTATAGGCTATGTTCTTAATTTCCTCTGTGCATCCACGAAGGTTGCGTTTAATAAAACCCAATGGATGGAATTACGAAGCCAGAGTCACAGTTCGCATAGTCGTAGTAGAATTAACCTAAAAAGAAACGATGATCCGGTTTCAACATAATGTAACTTACTGGTACAGATATGTTCACATCTAAACGTAATGAGGTTTTACTCTGTTGTCGATTTGTTTGAGAATTCTTGATGTTTTAGCCACTGTAGATGAGAGCAGTGAAAACTGTGAGTATGGATGCTTATAAGATTGAGTATCGTGAATGAAAGTTAGCGTATTAAATGCTGATATAGTCATGTTTTTTTATGATTAAAAATATCAACGCCAAATGCAATGTGTTTAAAGCAAACGAGCTGACAAGTCCTTTCAAATCAGATAGTACTCGGCATTTGCCCCCAGTACATTACCCTTGTTTCTAGAGTAAAATTGAATACTAATTTATTACCAGGTAAATACGAAAGGGGAAAAAAATACACAAACACCTTAAACCTTCACGTCAGATAACTATCAAAAGTCATATCTAAACAAATCATCACCTGACAAAAATAATGTACAACCTTACGCGCTAAACTCCCATAAAATATACCAGAACGCAGCACGCAGAGTGCATTGTGAAAGTAGCCCACTATTCGTTGCTTTCTAATTGGCTAAGTTACACATGGAGTTTATGAATGGATATTGTAGCACAAGCAACACGGTTTATGACATACAAATGGGTTAAAACAATATACACGACAGGAGGTAAAACATAAAGACCCAGCGTTTATTTTTTACTATTCTTTAAGCTTGGCGTCCAAACCATTCGTTCGCCCAAGAGACATTCGCTCGTGATAGCTCCCCTTATTTATTCTCTGAAATTGAGGAAAATATTACTTGCAACGATTGACTATTGGTTAATCAATGTTATCATCGATTTATCTAAAATTCCAGCGTTTTAAGTGTCATATGTTTTCTATTTGAGTGAAAAAAGACAGAGCAAATGTCGCGAGCAAGTGACACTCGGGCGAGCAAATGTCTTTTGACGTCAAGCCTTAAGAGGTCACTTCAAAACTCAAACGGTTGCTGACCGCCCGGAACCGCTGGTTCTGGGCTGTTACCATTGTTCAGAACAACAAAAAACAGCCGGAACTGGCGGTTGCAGACGGTCAACCGCCGGTTGAATTTTGAAGCGCTCCCTTACAAGATATTAAGTCGAAGAGAAATTACCACTGATTACAACTGTGTGGGATTTAAAAAAATGACATATTATAACACAGTCACATTGATTGGTACAAACATCGATAATGGGTCCGTCAGTCTTTAACTATCAAACTCTCATCTTGTTAGTTATTTATGTAGTTCCTCATTTTAGGTATATAGAATTTGAATGTTTTGATCTAAGAGAAGTGAGATTTTCATTTTTGTCAGGAAAAGAGTTCACTAGATAGACACGGTTAAATTTATGTTTCAAGTGTGATTCGTATGTGCGTTTTATGATGTAAGTGTAATACAGGTGTGGTGTACTTCATAGATTGATATGAAATAAAAAAAATCACTTCCTTTATTATGATGATATATTGCTATAATATTTGTTGGAAAGAAAGTAATACATGTGTATGTGTGAGTTTGAAGCCTTCATTTGCTGCAGATGGTTAGTGAAAATAATGCCACTTCCGTTGTACTTCTGATAAAATCGTTAACTTATATCAGTGTATTGTTCAAAAATAAATGTAGAACGTTTAACCCTCGTACTACGGATGTATTCTTACAACAAACACTGTTAATGGTAAACCCCGTGACACTTGGAAATTTTATTATAAAACTAACACAGCTATGACAGTGAAGAATACGGAATAATGAATATTACTTTAACAATAGTAAAATAGCAGATTTTTTTTTTCTTTCTTAACAAGCAGAGGAATGGAATTACCATCATACTGTATTGGTTTCAGTTCTATATTATACATTATTTTAGAATTGAAATTTTTTATTGCCTTTACAATCAATTAAATTATTTAACATTATTATATATTTTCGGAACTAAGAGTGCACGAGTCCATTACAGGAGTACTAAGAAAAAAAAAACCTCCAAAGTAAAGACTTCTGGAAAGGCAACCATTATTTGACAGTTTCATAACAAACCCTTTCTTATGCTCAATTTGGCTACCAATCATGATAAAGTCTGCAATGCCTCCGACAGACCAAACTAAAGCACATATGTACATTCAGTGGTGTAAAAACATAACAAACCCGAGCCAATCTGGGCACTCTCTACTCCAGAAATAGCCGAGAGGGCTCAACCACTGATTTGATTCACATTTGAGCGTATGTTCAGTCGGAGGCATTGCAGACTATATCCCTGATGATTGGTACTAGGCCAATGAGCGTAAGCATGGGTATGCCCTGAAACTGTCAGCAGCAGCTACCTTTTCAGAGGAAATTGATTTCTTACCACGCCTATAATCGAACAAGTGCATTCTTAATAACCAAAGATAATTACCTGAAAATGTTGTTCAATTATTATACACCCATGTGATTTAAATTACTGGTTGAGTCCTCTCGCCTATTTCTGGAGTAGAGACAATGGAATGGTCATAGTCTGCCATGCTTTTGACACCAATGAATGTACATGTACTTTTAGTCTGGTCAGACGGACGCATTGCAGACTTTATCCCATCTGATAATTGGTAACCAAATGGGCGTAATTGAGGCTCTGCCATGAATCAGCCAGTAAAGGCAGCCTTTGAAATTTGTATTACAGCCACTATTCGCTTGGTTTTTTATGAACTTTCAATTGCCAAAATTAGCAAGCAAGAGTTCCTTAAATGGTAAAATCTTCCATAATAGTATGAGGGTAACTTCTTTTGGTTGTCTGATGCGAATACTTGTACACGTTTTAACTGTGGTGTATTAATATCTGACAAATATGAGAAATAAAGTACACAGATGATATCTGTCTTTTTACCACTATTCCTATGCTATGATAAGATTGTTATCATTATAATGTGTCATCTGTAAAGAACATTTTTTGGGGAAAGGAAGTTATTAAAATAGGAGTCTTCACCCATATGTACCCAGCTAATGGTGTTTTTAGATAGCTTAATTATACCTACTATGTTTTTTTAAACAAGCTTTTTAAAATGCTGTAAAAATAACGTTTCCTGCTAATATTTGTCGACTACTTTACAAAAAGCTTAAAAGAAGTGATTTTTAAATTGTTGATACAAAAATGACGTTTGAATACAGCATTACCTATATGTTTTACGGCTAAACTTGAATTGTGGGCAACGAAAAATTAAAAATATTTCTAGCGGTGCTTAACCCTTGTCTTACCAACGTATTTTTTGTAACGTTTGTTATCAACACCCCCACTATGAAATTGAAATTGGAGTACTAAAAGTTGCTTTGCTTTATACCATAGTATAGGGTAGCGTCTCCTCTATCCATTGATACAAAATCATGGAAATCGGCCAAGGCGTTACGAGTCCACACCACTAATAGGTGTCCACTGATAAGACGACGCAATTACGACGCCATTACATGACACACCGGTTGACCTAAAGCATCTCAAAAACTGTTAAAATGCAGCTTGAGTGCCTTATTATAAGTGGTCTAGATTTCTACTTTAGATGTGTCTTTATAAATATTGATGAGAAACACTTCGTTTTTCCCAAACATGTGTAGATATTTGGTGATTTGCCCATGACTTTAGGATCTCAAAATGATTTAGAAGTACCGGCCGTCCGTAACATGGTAAATCTTTGCGAAAATCTAGCAAAACAATTAGCAACTGAACCCATAATGGAATGCATCTAAATTGATAGGAAATTTCATTTTCACCTCCTGAATGTGAAATTTTGGGCCAAACATTATGGTATATTTGCATATAAAAGAATAGGAATTCTAATTAGTGGTGTGCACCCTTAAGTAATTATGACGTCATAAGTACTTCCAAGTCGGAAAATCACGATCTTGGGCAAAAATGGCCACCAAATCGAAATTTTGCTGTAAAAGTTCTAAATATCGGGAAATGGTGTTTCTAATATGTTCTGTAAGTTTTAGGTGAATACCATGCAGATATTTTTCAAAATAACTCACCTACCTTCCGACTTTGACGAGGTACCTACGAATTTGTTTCGCTAAAATGACCGCAAAGGATGAACTTACAACTACCCATAACCCCTAGGTCA
>JXSR01S007312.1:40910-55341 GCA_000969725.1 Ophiothrix spiculata | reverse complement strand
GTCAATTTTTTTCGGCAGAGGACCTATCCAAAAGTTCAAGGGCACTTTTTCAGAACTTAAAGGGCACTAATTTTTATGGATTTTTGCTCCAAAACAGGCTAATTTTTCATTGAAAACTTTGTGAATTTTGGCCACCAACGAAGTAGCTATCTAGGGTAGGCCTATCATCAGTAGGCCTAGGCCCTATTGCCTGATATGGAAACCTCGCGTATTTTTCACATTTACCGAAAAATATACAATACAATTAAGGCATTTTCAAACATGAACAATAGCCAAGAACAAAAGAAACGCAGTGCTTCAGTACCTGATGTTTTCTATAGCTTTTTCTGCACCAATGTTCAAACAATTTATTGTACTGACTTTGTCATTTCAACCTTTATATTCAAACTGCGATACAACACTATTCCTGACATTATTGTAGGCCCTTAATCCAAATATCAACACCAAAACACACTGCAAGCTTCTTATTTTCCGTAAATAGTTTTTAATTTCATCCACAATATTTCACAGGTTTTGTGTGTAAAAGTAGCTAAAATCATAAAATGCTGAAGTTTTTCAGAATTTCAACTCTTTCTCAGACCAGATCTCGGCAGTACATGCCTAATCTATCATACCATTATAAAGCTTATTTTATCAGCTTTCTGGCTGTGTAAGAGTTGACAACACATTCTCAAAAATCAAACAAAGTCACTCGCATAAACATTAAGTGGTACTCTGAATGTTTGACAAGACATGTGAGTGTGGCAACAGGGTTGTTTTCTCGGCTGTGCAATATCATTTTAATTCAGTTTTAGTTATGAAATGATTGATACCTTGAGAAATTTATGAATGAGAGACTGCAATCTAGGCCTAATTTGTACCTGGAGGTTTTGATATGATTTTAGGCAAAACTTTTTCCGGGATATCTTATCACTCAAAGTATTGGATGTGTGTTTTTCGCCTTTACTCGCTTCCAAAACAATGCGGCATGTACCCCCCCCCCCCTTATTTGCCCCTCCCCGCTGACACAGATTTCAGAAATCAGGAATTTCCCTTTAAATTCAATGTTTCGTTGATTAGCGGTAGTTTGTGTAGTAATCTATGCTAAGAAAATTCACATGGAATCAATTTGTTGTAAAGGAAGAAATATTTGCGAATTAAAAACTTCACAAATTTAATAAACATGTATTTTATGTGACATCGTGCTTCATATTTCTTTTCTTTATTTTGTTGTCAAGGTATATATAAAAAAGACATTATCAGTTGTATTTTTATTAATTACAAACGTGTTCTAGGGAAATTATTACGCCAATGAAAATATTTGTCATTTTGAAGTGCAATGCACTGTCTCAAAGTATGCTTACTACGCATGCGTAAAAATAGGCAAGATGTCTTCTTCCGTCGAGTTGCATAGAAAATTGGACAGAATAGAAGCCCGACTACATGCCGAAAATGAGGCACGGAAGCTGGATAGTCCTACGATAAACTTCACGTTGGATTCTCCCAAGACACCTAGACAAAGACCTGGTAAGATCCGTGATATGGGTACCGCAGAATGGTGGAGTTTGTGAACACACTACGCGAAATGCACATCTCATTGTTTTGTAAACAACAGCGGAATGAATGATGTCATTCATTCATCATTCATCAAGCATTGTCAAACACTTTGTATTACTCAGTGCTCTTGTTTTAGTACTTATCTATTGGTAATAGTAATGTCTCTAATAAGGTTAAGGTGTAGTATATTATTGCCTAAATTGTTGTGTCCAACAAATTTCAGTTTACAGTCGCAGTCATGCCAGTGTCAGTCAGACAGTCACACGCTCGGCTCTTGAGCAAGCTTTTAGCCAGAGAGCCATCAAGCCGTCTTTTGGACGGCCTGTCACGATAAAAGACGCCCTGTAAAATCCATAGGACGTCCAATAAGCCTAGGCGTCCAAAAAATGTTTTATCAGATATGAAATTCGATGTTGAATGTTAGACATGTTAGAATTTATCTTCAATAATCATCATCACAAAATCTGACCAATTTATTGTACTTTATGAACTTAAAATGGGTTTTATATCGGGTTTTTTCTATGTTCGTTCCCCAGTGAGTCGCCATTTTGTTTAAACAAAATAGCACGAACGTAATCCTCGACTTCTTTGTCAAGTATGAATATTAATGATGCTGACGTCACAATGTTTTGATTAAAGCCGGCCTGTTCGCCCGGCTGCGAATTTAGACGCCCTACTTTCAAATCCTGGCTAAAAGCTTGCTCTTGAGTGACATGCCTGAAGAAATACATTTAAAAGACTATATAAATAAAAGTACAGGGAGGACTCTTGATTTTTAATAAAACCTTTCGCAAATTCAGAATCTGCATGACTGAGCATGGGAATTTTCCCACGCTATAAACAAACTTGCAAAGTGCTGAGCACTATAAGTATAACACTGTCACTGTGAGTCGTGACACTGACACATTTTCAATGCGGAGTGAACTTTGCCGTTTTCAAAATAAGTAAATTTTGTGCATTGAAACTTGCATTGACACCTGTGGGTGATTATTTATTCACAAACATATCATGCAACAACAAAAGAGCGAAAGAGAAAACATTCTAAACTAATGTTAGTGACATTTTTGTGAAATGGCAAAGACAAAGTCCAATCCATTGAAAATACGGATAGTCACGCTTTATTTATCTCCCTTGTCTTGATCGTGAGAAATTACCCAATGCATGCTGATTCTGAATTTTGAAAAGGGCTTTTAGATTACACCGTCCAATAATTTTTTGTTTGGTCTACGTCTTGTGTGCTGAGTAGGAGTTTTCTATTGTAATGCAATGTGACCCAATGACCGGTCAGATTGGTTGGATGTTTTAGTGCGCAGCAGGTGAGATGTGGTCTTGCCAAATATGAAAAGCATTTGTTTTGGTACTTTAATTAAATTATAGACCTATTAATTCATGAGTTAACTTGATCAAAAACATATTTGCATCTGGCTGGCATAATGAATGTTTATGAGTGCAATTTGGTACAAATGAAAATATTTTAGGAAAAGATGATCAATGCATTCCTTTGAATAAGGTGACAACTGAATGTAATGAAGATTCATCATTTTGTAACTGTGCATTGACACACAAGTGAATCTTAGTCTCTCAACATCTCGAGACAAGTAAGGAAATTCCCTCTCTAGACTTGTATGGTCATAAAAATTTGAAATATTTGTAACACATAGATTATTTAAAAATGAAAAAACTATGTGGTTCAACCAACTTTTAAGGTTTAAAAGTATTTTTAAAGTTACAACGAAAAGAAGATTTTGCAAAATTGCCAATTTTAAACTATTTGTCCACGTTTTCCCATAGAAAACAGTGCAAAAATTTACACCATTTTAGCATAAATTAGTGTCACTTTCACAAATTCTAGTTGATCAGATCGTGTTTATTGGTCATTTCCACACACAATCCCGTATTCTTCTCATTTAGTAACAGGAATAAATAAAACATTTTCCCCGTAGACTACCACACTTGAGAAGTCTGCTGAATTCTGCAGACTTACCATGTCAAAGCTGGCCCTGATCCTACCGTTTTCGAAATGATTGCTTGATCCATACATGAATTAGCCTACCTCTACCCTCGGACTGTTCCAGGCATTGACGTATCTGATGTGGACTCATCCAAAACCTTGATCAACAAAAATCCAGAGAATGGGTTTTGATAAATTGAATCCCACTTCTGACACCATCCCACTTCTGACACCATAAGTTTACATAGTAATCACTTAGTTGTTGTGTGTCTGTTATCTTGATGTGACTCTAGTTTACACTAAGAGTGTTGATTACATACTATTCATTGACTTTGTCATTTGAAATAACACTGATACCCTGCCTTAGTCTCAAATGACATGGAACAGCTAGTATCAGTCCAAACACCATATTCAATGTCAATGCAATTCTGTAAACATTATAGTTTCTATTTGGTAGGTCTGTAAAATTCTCAAACCTTTTATGAAATATTTTTGAATTCACAAATGGTTGTAACTGAGTAGACATCAAATATCAAAATCTACTTTCATCATGATCATGTGTTGAATAACGTTACACCTGACACCGTAATTTAAATCTTCATCTTTTAGTTGTCAACCAGTGTTGTTACTTAGGCTGTACGTCACGCCAATGGTGCAGGAAAATTGCTGCAACAGGTTTAATTCTTATGTGGGAGAATGATGCCTAAGTTTCTCTCTTTATTTAGCTAATCTCAACTCATGATTTTGACACGAGCATCTTTTCAACTTTATCAAAATTGGTCGAATTGGCGCAAGCTCAAAATCTCTGCTTTCAACCATCTGCGATATAGGCCTTACGGTACCTGAATTCCACCATTATTGTTTCAGACTTCTATTCTCTGTGGATATAATTTGTGAATGTGTACTCTGACTTGCGGTCAGAAGCGTATGCGGATTCCGATCACTTTGCGCTAGAGTATATAAGTACTATAGTCGCGTGAAGAAAACCTTTTCACTTTTACGCGTCTT
The DNA here is from genome assembly GCA_000969725.1 of Ophiothrix spiculata. NCBI lineage: Eukaryota > Metazoa > Echinodermata > Ophiuroidea > Amphilepidida > Ophiotrichidae > Ophiothrix > Ophiothrix spiculata. Next base: position 50,846 of record JXSR01S007312.1, on the reverse strand, counting down.
GTGCGCTGTGGTTAAAGTTCAAACGCAACTCATGCGATACTTGTGAGCTCGCATGATTTGACAGTTCTGTTGCTGCGTGACGTGATGATCGATTTGATTGGTTTGTTTTTCACACACGGTGCGATTTGGTCCCGCCCAGAATGAAAAGGTTTGTTTCAGATGACTATAGATAATACTAATCTCTGATGAAATTTTGATGTTAACATCGTTCAAGATTACTTGATTTATTTATATAAATACCTTGATGATTCAAAATCTTCAAATTTTTTTAGAGTTTTCATTGTATATTTGGTAGTAGAGTGTCAGCAGCGATCACTTTACAGTTTGTGGATAAACCTTCTATTTTTACAGCTTTAAAGGAGCCCTGTCTGATTGGGTCAACATTTTTTCAAACTTTATGAGATTTTGGTACCAAAATATTCCTCATATTTTTCTCATTACCAATGTGAAATTTTACAGCTGAAACATGTCGCGTTTCGGAGATATGAGTGAAAATGTGTAAAAATTATTAATATTATGGTAACCATAATATTATTTACACAGTACAGAATAGGCTAATGGAAAATACAAAATTGCTCATAAAATTAAAACAGTTATTCTGATTTAACTCAAATTTGAAATTAAAACATCTGAAGTAGTGATCTTTCATATATTGACAGCGAAAACTAAAATTTGAAAAATCGGACCATGTACCTTTAAGTCCTGCAAGGCAATGTTAAAATTTTACTCTGATCCCATGAGCCCTCGTTTTTGTTTACTTGAATATTGTTAAGATGTGTTTGACCCGACCTGATGATATGCAGGAGAATGACCTGACCAGTAGAAATCTAAAATTGTAAATCTCGTAAATAATGACATTTTAATGATTGACCTGACAGAATCAGACCAATAAAAGCTCTTCACAACCTGCATAACTAAGTACTATGTAACTATTCGTCCTCCAATGTGGTCTGGTACTTGCGCCATGTCTTTAACGCTAGCAATGCCTACCAATTGAATGTCGTTTCTCCGGTTCTTATTATTAATAAAAATGAATCAATGAAAAATTATAGAGAAAATAATATCTGGATAGATGATGCTTCAAGTTAGACACCAATGACGCATGCTTGTAAAAGACCACATGCTTAATTGACTAAACTCAGTTACCTCTCATGTGTTACTGGTTTTTACGGTGCGAAAAATGAAATTTGCAACTTTTAAAAACAACCTTCAGGGTTTTAAAAGTTCATAACTTTGGTGTTTCTCAGTCAATTGTCAGAAATAGGGTGTCAAATGAAAGCTGAAACTCCAGCGCTTGTGCACATTATCTTCAAATTTCGTTTACGTATTCCGTATTGGCATCGGAGCCATTTGTTTGAGATGAGGCGATACTTTTTTGGGAGTCTTTACTTATTTTTGTTGTGTTAGTTTTTGATTTACATTACAAACTGAATTTGTAAGTTAGACTCTACATAAATTTCAGAAAAATTGATTTTGTGATTAACAGTTAGGCCTTTATTGTGACAATTGATTCATGTTGTTAAAACCATACAAAGTCTACATGTATACATTGTGGCCCGTATTCCAGAAAGGTGTCTAGCTAAACCAAACATGGTTTAACTGAACATCAATTGTCCAGTTAAGATGCATATGCACACTGTTGCAGATTTCAAGCAGAACAGTTCAATTAGCAATTTAACAATAATCTTCAAGTAAGAGCATGGCATATTTAGCATGGCGTGTTTGGGAAAAGTGTTAATTTATACCAATGATTTGATTGAACAAATGAAATTACATGTGTAGAATTAGTAGACCTTTGAATCTGAATAAAGACAATCATATAGAATTAACATCAATTGATGAAATAATAGTACAAATAATAAGTTGTAATCATATATCATACCTTCTTTTAACAAGTAATATGAAAAGATTTTGCAAAGTAAAGTAGGTAACACCAGTAAAGTTTTTTTATAAAGTAAAGTAGGTAGAATATAACTAATACAGGATTTACAAGTGACATTAAGCATTTTTGTTTTGAAACAATTAGACATTCGAGGTTTACATAGAAGTTGTGATCGTAATGAGGCCAAAATGATGGACAGATCTAGGATCGAATGTCGGCTTGAATCTCCTAAGCACCGCCCAAGACACCCCGGTAAGCTTTGCATTTCTTTTATGCTTTTATCTGTCCCCTTTTTTCTGTAATGTACAAGGTGTTTATTAAGTTTCTCCTGTGGTTCCTAAGGCGTGACCCCAAGTTCCAGTAGTCCAGACAAAATTTTGTATGCAATTTTTGGTTTGAGCACCAGTGCAGTGGTTAGAAAATTTGACTCATAATCGAGAGGTTGTTGGTTCAAGCCCTTGGCCAGCCACCGCAGTTGAGTCCTTGAGCAAAATTCTTTATCCATATTGTTCCTCCCCACCCAGGTGATCAAGATGGGTATGTACCAGTATGTAAAACGTACTGGGAAGGTAAATCAGACTCGTTTGTGTGGGAGGAGTGGCGTACCCCCATTAACATCCGCACTGGCTTAAATTCTAAGGAAATACCATGACCATTAACATTAAGCATTGGTTTCGTCTTAATCGTCACTCACCTTTGGTATCATTTTAACCCATTTAGGTAGTCTGTTGTGCAGTCACACTTAGTAAAAACCTTGTATACTAGAATAGCAAGTATAGTTTTGTTTTTGAAAGATTGATTTTCACATGTGATCAACCTCTGTAGAAATTTAATTTCTCTCTTGGTCTGGTGGTAGAAAAGGGAGAAGACTCATCTGCTATCTGCAGCCCGAGTTTCAATTCCAGATCTCATGTTTGAACCCTCTTCAAGTCCAGGGGGCTTTGAGTTCTAGTCATCTATATAGTGGAGAGATCCCAGACTGCGTATACTAGCCTGTGTACATGTAATATGGCGCTATCGGACAAATTGGGGTTTTGGGGTACACTCAGTGCCCACTAAAAGATGCATAGAGAAAACTGTGCAAATAATACTTATACCCAACCTGCATGCAAGGGTTGTGTGTGTGCATGATTTAAATTTTCAAGCATTATTACAAGCTGCGATTCATTTTGACAAAAACTTGAATACCCCGATTTGATCCCCATTCCGGGGAAAAAAATACCAGTGAGTCTGGAATCTCTGGTCTAAATTATGGTTCAAATCTGAAGTTGAACCTACTCTGAAACTAAGTGGACACTGAGCAGTGGACAATACAATTTTGTCAAATTGATGGTCCATATAATTGTTTTGATTAATTTTTGAGTTTCTCTGAATTTTATTCTGAGAAAATTTCAATTATCAGTGAAATGGCTTAGTGTCCATGAACACAGAGACTTCCGTTTGAGGGGACTGAGCTCAACTGGGCCACCTTGCTCCTGTTAAATTCTTTATAGGAGCTCAATTAATAGAACACCTTGTATGGCGGTATATAACATCTAAATTTCCAGATTGCTCCCCTAATTGCTCCCTAAAAAACTTCTGGAGAGCTTTTGTCCCTGCAACACATAGCTTGACACTCGGGTACAATGCCAGTAGTTATGATCTATCAATTTGTACATGATGTTTTTTGAGTAATTGCAGAGTGTAGAAAAATTATTCCTTGCATGGTAATTGACACAAGAAAATCAATCTTTCTTTTTTTTTTTCTTCCATTCTTTCAAATTTTCATTTTGTTTGCATATATTTTAATTACTACCGGTATCCCTTACATCTATAATAGTTGGGTTTCATGCAGGAATTTTGAAAATCCTTGAAGTTAGACGGCTCCAAGCTTCACCGATCCCATGTTGCATTATGCTTTCAATCAAGCAGATAGTAGATTCCATTGTACATTGTAGGAATGGTTGCCTTTTGTATACCCAACAAAACGTTTTTTTGGTCTAGAAACCATCATGCAACATAAAATCTCTTCCTCCCTTATCACTCCTAGATCTATTCCATCATGTAGGATTAGGAATTCACAATACTTAAGACACATTTTGCAAAATGAGTTCTTTCAGATTATGAGTTCAAGGTAGAGTTCATATTCAAATTGTTTTTTTGGAAATTCAGGCTTAGATGTATGTGCATTATAAAACAACACTGTTAGTAGAATGATAAAAATGATATAAAAGTGGAGATTCATAGTGGTAGAAACTAGAAATGATGATGAATTAGACTTCTGTACTACAAATGTTTCATGTACCTCAGTAGTACTTTCAGATGCTCTTCATCCGTTGTCAGCTGATGTTCTGCTGTGTTCTTCTTGAAAGTACTACTAAGGTACGTAAAAAATTTGTAGTACAGAAGTCTTAATTCATCATGATTTCTGATAAAAATGATGTTTTCACTTTAGTTGTGAACTTCGAGTTTTGATGTGTAAATTTAGAAACTCTAAGCAACATATTAACCCCATCTTCTTATTTTCTTTCCATTCTTCGTATGTTATTTTCCAAATTTTAATTGTTTTTGTTTGATTTATGCACTTTTCTACCCTAGATTTAGAAAAGAGATTCCAGCTTGGGCACCATTTGTGACCCACCATATCGAAAGAATCACATCTACAAGCTTAGATTTAAAGGCTTAAAATGACACCTTGCTTTTGGTTATTGGATGTTCGATGGCAAAGTTACATCCAAAAAGGCATCGGGCTGATTCGGAATACTATATTTCTAAGAAAATCCAGTTTAAGTGTTTATACTGAGGAAAACTTGAATGGAGAGAGAATTATTATTGTAGTTTTTTACACATTTTCCTAATGTTTTGGATGTTGGAACCTGATGATAGAATACTTTTCTGATGAAATTAGAAATTCGACCTTGGACGTGATTTTTGATTTGGCACGTTATTTACTATGCCGACCGCCTTAAGGTATAACCTTTTGATATGGCGGGTCACATTTCCTTTTTGGCATGGATACCAGGATTCAGATATAGGCATATAGTGGGAATATATAAAAAAAAGCCCACACACGCACGCACTGCGTAAAGTTTTGTGTATCTTTCATGTCAAGTATTATTTGCCCGGTTAATATGCGCAACCAAATCTCTGCAACAAGCATTGTTTTTGATGGGAACTGGATGGATTCAAATACTCCTAAACACCTCACAAAAGATAAGTGGACAGTCAGTCTGATCCCCATAAATCCCAGAATGAGCCCTTAAATTCCATCAATATTGACATATATGAAAAATTTGCAATCTCAGCTAAATATTGACTCCAAATTTGACATCAAAACCATTACCATTCTTTTACACCAACCGCTTGAAATTTTGATCTCAGTTTTCAATTCTCACATAGGGTAATACACATGATACACAATTAATGGTTCAGCTCTAGTCACACGTAATGCACCGCCTCGAAAAAGTTGTTTACAGCATAATAAAATTCGCGGGGGTTTCAATTTCTATTTGTTCTGCATGACCAAGAAATGTCAAGTTGAAATGTAAGGAAAATCAATAACCTGCGAAGTGTAAACTTTTCTTTTTGCTGATTTGTTGAGATGGTCAGAAGAAAAGACATAGCAGAGTTGTTGAATACACATCGTTATGGTTCTTTCAATTGCTACAAGAGGGAAAATAACTGGGCTTGTTATATATCGAACATTGATGATTTCAAAATTCAAAGTTCTAAATGGATGTCATACACCTTACATGAACTTATGTGTTTGCATCATGAATGCTTAAAAATGCTTTATTTTTAAAAGTCATTTAAACTTATGTGTATAATTTAAGAAAATCAAGAAAAGGTTTTTTGACCTACAATTATAGCAACTTGACAAAAAGAAAATCAAGTCAAACCAATTTCATCAAAAAGGATAAATAAACAGGTGTCTAAGTTGGTAAAACAGTTAAGATTGACACGCATTAGACAACAACATCTCTGCAATCTACGCAATATGAAAAACATCGATCATCTATCGATTCCACTAGAAGCATTGCAGTGATGCACTATAACACTGCAAAATGTGAGAAATGAAAAACGAGCTGTATTTTTCAAACGGCTGGTGAGGAATGATGGTAATGATTTTTATGTCACATTTTGGGGTCAAAATTTAGCTGAGATTGCATATTTTTCATATATATGTCAATATTAATGGATTTAGAGAGCTCATTCTTGGATTTATAGGCATCGGACTGACTGTCCACTTATCTTTTGTGAGGTGTTTAGTTGAGCTCCATTATACTATTCAATATTGGCCCATTGTGCAATCTGGAATCTCCCCTCTACTCTATATTCTATACTCGAAAGTATTTTTTAAGAATACAAGAGTCTACTTCTTCAGCTATCTGCGAGGTTCAGGGTCAGACATTTGTGATGAGTTGCAAGAATTTATTTAGATTCTTACAAGTTACAGCTTCGGTAGGGTCTTTTATAAATGAACACATAGAGGGCACCAAATATTTTGAAAAAAATTGTGCCGGCAGAGTTTTTTTTTTAAAAAAAAGCTCTAACTTCAATTATGTCAAATATTAAGCCTTATAACAATTTGAAAATCATAGATTTTCTTTGTTTACAATACCTTTCGGCCAAAGTTTACGAGAATCTACTTGGATTCTTTTTCTTTGCAACGATCTGAATCTCACTGAATTTATGACCCTATCAAATGCATCTATTTTTGTTTCAAGTATTATTTTGATTGACACCTCTTTTATTCTTTATTTTGCAATTTTCCCCTTTTCCATTTTTGTATCTCTTCATCCCCATAATATACACATATGTCTATAACACCAACTAATATAGAGTATATACCAATTATACTAGAAATCCCAGTTTAATTTAAAATCTCATGAAATTTTCATTATGTTAAGCAATATTTAATATCTTTAATTTATTTTCAGCTCATACATTTTTAAGTCTATTTTCAAAATATCAAGTACAGTAGTAATGAAAATTTGAGACCGTCCATTCATTTTGCGCTCCAGGTGAAAATACGTGTCAAGGTCGGAATTTGTCAAAATTGATTTTTTGACAGATTCACAATCCCTGTGCTTACTTCAAATGTAAGCAAACTTTCATTTCAAGAAAATGATCGGAAATATGAAGTATATTTTGAGGACAATCAACAGAAAATATAGGGCTTACTGATCTTTGAACGCGTTTATATCTCTGTTATACATTTCTAATCCCTGACAACATTTGATGGACCAATTATAACTTGACTTCAGGAAATCATTGAGGTGTTCATTGAGGTGTCATTTTAATCCTTACAGCATGCTCTTTGCAAATATTTAAAAAACTAAAAATAAAAGAGGCTGCATTTATTGCTGGTTTGGGATGGACGGTCACTAGAAAGAGAAAGGAGACAAAAAAGGATAACAAAGGGAAGGAGCCACACCCCAATATCCTCAATTCCCCCCACTTTTTCCCTTTTTTTAATAATTAAGATGTAAAATATTAAAAAAATTGCACGCCTCGCGCGAATTTTAAGCTATAATGTCATTTTAAAAAATAAAATTTGCCTTTTGGTCCAACATAACAATTTTAGGTAATAATGGGGGTGGGGGTGGGTGGTAGGAAGGGGGTAAAATTGCACTGCTTGCTTTGTACAATTTGTACCAATTAGTCCCGGGTTGGATGTACAATGTATGTGCAGTTCTGGCACTGATGGGCATTGTGGTTTTCAGTCCAAACAGGGTATGGGAAGGTTCAAAAAGGGTAATTAAAATCTGATCTTTAAATGGAAACAATGCCTATTATTGTAAGTAACAGTCCCCCCCCCCACCAACCCCTCCCCCCCACACACACACACAAAGTTTTCTAAACCAATAACTTTTCTGTTTTATATCACCGAAATTGCAATGTGAATGGTTGCAAAATTCAGTAGGCCTACATGGGGTCATTGGCAGCACCCACCCGTGTTTTCAATGCTTTTGGTATTTATTGTGTAAGAAAGAAAATTCACTTTAGTAGATCAAGACAAGGGATTATAATTAATGTTATAGCGATTTTTTCACTTTCGGCTTCAAAAAATTCAACATTATCACTATTATATTGCAGGGGTGATTTATAAGTTCAGGAGCAATTTGGGTATGGGATCAATTTTGTTTGGTAAATTTTAGCGAAATCATGGCAAACTATCAAAAACCATGTGAAAAAGTTAATACTGTGTATTACATTGTACTCCATGAAAGTAGGATGGATCTGGTTTTGGTATTTTTGGTCAAAAGATGAATTAATTTAACAATAACTCCCAGCAAGTGTCGCCCAAGATCTATAGCCAATTGTAGTACTTAAAGGTGTGTGTTCGGATAACTTTCACTAACAAAATCAAATTGGAGATTTTGATACCATATGAAAGCGCACATTTTTCTCATAACCCCTGTAAATTTTCACGCCCATGTTTCATTTAAACTAAACATTCAAGTAATTCAGTGGTTTTTTGACCATAATTAAAGCACAGTAACATAAAAGTAGGACTAGTGTTTCACTAATACTAGGTTCACACTAAGCGCTTTGTATCCTGAATCAAAAAGGCGCTATAAAAATGCTATATGAATTCATTATTATTAATTAATGCTATAATTTTTTGTGATAGACCTGAATATATGTACTGGCAATGATAGTAGTAGAAGAATGGAGCGGCCTAGGATAGACTTCCAACTAGGGTCACCCAAGACTCAGAGAAGACCGGGTAAGATTAGTAGCTAGCGCAGAAAAGTAGCATTTATTACAGAGGGGAGCGTAGCTGAGCGGTTAGAGCATGGGTCTCGTATAGTACAGAGATTGTGGGTTCGAGCCCCTGGCCGGGCGGTTTTCGTCTCCTTGTTTCCTTGGGCAAGAAACTTTACTCTACTTGCTCCGTGGTCGGACAGCCACGTAAAGCCTTGGGTCCCCTGTACGAATAGACTCCTTCATGGGGTATGCATGTTATGCAAGTACTTGTATCATTGATTGATTGATTGATTATGGTACTATAATTAAAGTAAATGAAGATTGTTGCATATTATAACCTAAAACAAATACACTCTCTTCTTCAGTGCAGGATATTAAATCCAAATCCTAAAGGACCGCTCAAAGAGTAAAGGGGTTGGCATGCTCATCATAAAAAAATAGCATAAGGATCAAATTTTTTCAGGATCAGAGTATTTTTCAGCACAATTTACGCTATTTATGTTTGCAAATTCAAGCCTCCTCCTTCAGTAAGGGTCAATTTTTGTTTGGTGTTGGTCATCTGATACATGATGTGCATAAAATGTCTAAAAACAAGATAAATTCTAGGTAAAAACATCATGTAAATGAGCATATAATTGCAATTATATAATCTTTGATACCTTGTTTTCAGGACAAAGATCACCACAAACTTGTACCATTATGACATTTTGGGTTTGCGCTATCTTATATGCCATTTAGGGATGCAATTTGCTATCATTGTCAACAATTACGCCATTAGGGGTCTTAAGTTTGAGGTGCTCAGACGAGCATGAGTAGGAAAACACTAAAAAATGGCCATTTTCACCTTGACTCTTTTCAATTTTTCTGTAATTGCTGTGGTTTAATGCCAATACGCCAAAAGTCAGAAATTTGCCCCAAGAATCATCAAAAATGTTTTGGTTGCTATGCTACAGCCACACCTAGCAACCAGTAAACAGTCCTTTTTTGGGTGTTTTGTATTTTCCCCAAACTTTAGCATTATTTGAAGGATAGAAAACAATCAAAGGAGGAGTTTAATACCATTTAAAACATTGATAGAGCGGTTGGTCTCTTCCTCAGAGCAAAAATTATAATCGTATTATATATGTCTCGTTTCTCTGTGGGGGTCCACAAAATGGCCGACATAGAGTTGTAAGCAAATAATTATGATACTTTCAGCTTTCAATATCATGACTATAGTTGTTGGATTTAATTCGTGAACGCGTGTTTATAGCAAGTACGCAGTGGTCCCTGACGCAAGCGTATATTTTCAAGGTTGTTTAGTTCGCGTGTACGCACAAGGCTCTAAGAACGCGTTCACGAATTAAATCCAACAACAATAG
>JXSR01S007308.1:24616-37145 GCA_000969725.1 Ophiothrix spiculata | reverse complement strand
AAATTTAGTGGGGGGGTTGCAACAACCCCCCCCCCCTTGGGTAGACGTGTTACAAAAAATAGCCTGAGTAGACGAAGGTTAATGTTAGATCAGAGCTGTTCAAGCATATACACAAACGAGTTTATGGTTCAAGCTGGTCTGCAAATTCCACATTCAGCTAAAACTTTACTATTTAAAAGAAATAGTAATTAAAATCTTGTAAAGAAAGACGGGCACGCTTTTCAACTAACTACACTAGGAAAATGGATATGCAATCCAATTAGAGACCAAAATATCATACTGTTATACAGGTCTGTGGTTACAAAAAGCTCACACTATGACAAATGCAGTGTAACAACGTGTGACGTTAAGCTGCGAATTACAATTTTTTATTTCCCTTAAGATATCGTCGTTTGTCACTGTCAGTTGTTGTTGAATACACTAGCCCTTGCAAATAGTCGTTATTACAGTTGTTATTATTCTTCTGAAATAGCCGATTTTGACAAATTTGAAAAAAAAATTATAACATTTGTGATGGAAATTGCCGCCCTAATATACTTGACGTTTAATTAACGTCTCTGTAGTCGTATAGAGGTCGTCACGTTTAATTGGCAGTCGAATGTTTCAGCAAGCAAGTTACCAGAACGTTGTAAAGTTTGGGAACGCTAAAGCGAACTATAATACAGAATTGGTTTTGGACACTTGAGTCACGTCATCGTTACCGCAAACTAGCATTAGCTGATGTTCCTTTCTGTTAGCCAATTTGCTAAGATCATTGTCTTCATAACTATTTCTATTTTTTTAAAGGAATAAAAAAAAAACACGAAACTATGCCTGAGTTATAGTGTATATTACTTATTGTCTGTCAAACCTGAACTTTATGATGTAAGATGTTCAGTAAGTAAAAATTTCAGAGGCTTTTACGTAAATCACCACAGGCTTTTCTCACTAAACCATTGTTAGGTGTAAATTTAACGTCTCCAGAGAACATGTATGCTATTTCAGGTGAACTCTGCTTATGTAAAGACAGGTGATAAGTGGATTACTCTATCAGAATGGCAAGGTGTTTTTTTCATTTTATAGCATGATACAACTGGTTTACTTGAATTGATTGCACTTATATAAAAAGCTTTTTCTGAACTCGTTGTAAGTATCAACACTTGCTATGACTAGTCCTGATTGATATAGCATCCAATACTTTATACTCTTTCTCAACAATTAATCTCAACAAAAGCACACCTAAGCTCCCAAAACAGATGAAAAAGTGAAGGGATCTTCAAAAATCAAATACCTTAAATGAAATGATGCTACCATATAGTTGATATTATGAATAGCGTAAGATGAAAATAGGCGCATTTTGGGAAATAAAGTAAAAAATTATCTTTCTGAGATTTTAACTCTTTTTGTTTGCAATGAAGAGCATGGCTATCTCTACGAATCAGTTGCATACAATATAGCCCCTACTTGTATTTTGAAAATAATGGTTGTTTCTGAAAAATCATTAGTTCAAAACTATAAAACTAAAAAAATCTTTATTTTTAAAGTGTCCATTTCAGTATAATATATATTGCATACGTATTTGTTCATTTGTATTTATTCGATATTTGTAAAAGAGTTAATTGAGCATTTTGAAAATGTTGACAACACTTCATACGAACTGAGTATCTGACTATGGGAAAGGGCAGAAGACAAGACAAAATCAGAAGTGACATTGAGAGTTTACGTTATTTGTAATAACTGAAATTTTGAAGGAAAAAAAAAAACAATCGCAAAAACACAAGAGGGTGGTCAATACCAAATGTGGATTTCCTTTTAGGAATGTGTTATAAGTAATTTCGATTTAACCCTCGTAGTCGTACTGCTATTTTTTGGTAAGATCGATTGATCTCTTTATTTCAATATGACTTATTAAAGTCTTTAAAAAAAAGGTGTCTTTTAAAAAGAAAATGTATGAATAAATTGAGGATAGGTTTTTTTGCCTTTTAAGCTTATTTTTTCAATATTCCCTGTAACTTAGAAGAACCATTCTTATATGAGTTCCATCCTATCAGATATACCGTATTCACTCAACTATAGAAATTAATATTATTGAGTGCTTTTTTAAAATCAATTTGCTTAGCTTCATAAAGCACTCGATATATATAAGTTATTGAATATCAAGAATGCTAAAACTGGAAAGCATTTATTACGTTATTGCGGTATAAAGACACCCATATATAATGTTCTTGTCGAGAATGTTGAACATGAAACTCAATAAGCAGTCATAGAATATTTGGTGATGTAAGCAGAGAAGAAACATCAAAAGAAAAACTTGATGAAAACTTAATCCTGATTGAATTTGATGGCAATATCTTTGGATAGCTGATTTTGAAAATATTTGATTTTTTATAAATTTTGCATTGAAATTGCCTATGAGTTCATCAGGAACTGTCAAGTCAAGGATGATTATTATGGATAGTGTCTCAAAAGCAAAGCAAAATTTGAATAATCTTAAAGTTTACAAAAGTTATTTATTGAAACTCTTCTTAATAAAATGATACATTTGTGGATGAAACAAATTCAAAAGTGAGATTATTATTATTCACATTATTTATAAATTCTGTATTAATGAATTTTGAATGTAATCAACATGGCGCCAAATTTATAACTGTATAGTACAAATGGCAACGAACGTTGAATGTTATTTGACACATTAGGTGTCAAAGTAAAGTTTAAGTTTATATTTTTCGAGCACAGAGAAAAAGCAAAAACGAACACACCTTGACAGGGGTATAGACATATTAAACATCGCTTGGAATATTTGTTACCACCTGGCATAAATACTTGCCAAAACATACAAAGAAAAGTTAAGTCATGTTCCGATAAACAGTGAATCAAAAGTATTGTCTTAACCAAAATTTACAAGAAAACACATGATATAACTTCAACATTTTTGAAATTATTGCTGTAGAGTTATTTGCAAGCCTTAAGTATAAAGTTACATTTCTGTATTAGTTTAAGTTATGTTAACCATATAATCATCTCCTTCTCTCCAATGGCTTCATCATCAACATTTTTATAAAAGGTTTTTGTCAGCTTTCCAAAACTTTGATGGTCATAAATTAATGTCTTCTGGCAGTTGGTTGCACAAGTATCTTGACCGCCCAGGACCAATAGAAATTTAGTCTCAGCAGAGGCTTGCAATCTTCTAGTTGTACCTTTTATGGCAGCTACAAGCGCCTTTCTTGCACATAGGTTTTGGATCCTCTGAAAACGAGTCAAATTCTTCCGTGAAATGCCATTTAGAAGAGCGCTACAATAATCCAACCTTGATAGGATAAGAGCACGGACATCACTCTGGGTGGTATTGAAATCAAGGAACCGACGGAATCTGTTGAAATTCCTGATTTGAAAGTTCAGAGAACGAGAAAGCTGAGTCACATGGTCGTTCATCTTCATATGGCAGTCGAAGACCGCACCAAGGTTTCTGACTGATAAGGAAGGGTGGATCACAACATCGCCAAGGTTGAAGGAGAGATGTTTTAGGTGATTATAGTGCGCAGCAGAAGAACAGATGAAGAACTCGGTCTTCTCGGGGTTCATCATCCACTAATGATCCATAGTTGAGGATGCTTCTTTTTGAAAATGTGGTAAAAGACATCTGATACATTTACCATGCTCAAATGATACTGCAATGGAATATCAAATAATGAAGTGAAATATATAAATACATTCAATACTTCTCAGAGCAAACATTATCTTCTCAATCATTCCGTAACTTTGCCACATAATGCAATTTGTAGAGACAACCTGTCAACAATGCTGCACTGAAGAACAACGGAAAACGTGGACATATTACAGTGTAGATTATAGAAGTATAACTGTTATGCGAATTTAGCATGCTGTACTATCTTTTCAAATAGTACTTATTTAAAGAGACGAAACATTACTACCATATTGCCAATGATAAAGGTTGGAATATTTTCTCAGCATAGTGATAGATACAAAAAATGTTCATTTATCAATGAAGATACAGTGAAGTGAAATAAGTGTTAGGCATCATCAATTGATAATTGTAGTGGCTACACTAACACCCACTAGCTGAGCCAAGCCTGTAAGTCCTGAGAGGGGCTTGAGAAGAAATTTAACAAAAATAATATAATGCAAGAGTGCCCACTGCAACTTAATCGAAGTGATGCACTCAAAGGGAAAGTACCAACACAGTGGCGTGAAAGACTCATTTCAGCAGAACAATCAGTAAAAGCTGATTGATGAATACTGAAGAGTATAAATACATTTTTAAAGGTTTTTAAGATGTCATTTTTGGTTTTGCTTACAAGCATTATCCAAATCATTTAATCACCTGTTTATCACTCAAAAACATTCCACATGACCACTCAGCTTATGGGGTAGGCTTTCAAATGGTTTAAACCGTTTTTTGTACTCTAACACTTAAACTAATTGCATAAACTATACAAAAGTATACGTTTTTAGAAGCGGATTTTTACCCTGAACATGATGATGATATCAGCTTTGATTAAAATATGTCAATTTCGGTAAAAATGCCACAACAACGTATTTTTGGTCCAAAAGGTTCTGAAAAGCCTAACTAAAATTTACATTCGTAAAAACAAATGCAAAAAATAGGTCAAAAATGTATAAAAAAAAACACCGCTGCCATTAAAATGGATATTTATGGCCTATTTTTAGCATTTTTGCAAACAAATAAGATAAAGACATTTGTTTCTAAACTCCAAAAAAGCAACAAGTTCAACATTTCACGAATGACAATTTTAGTTATGCTTTCTAGAAATTTTTTGGGCAAAAACTGATATCACCAATATGTTTAGGGTAAAAAATCCACTTCTAAAAATATATACTTTTATATGGTTACTGCAATTAGTTTGAAGGTTAGAGTACAAAAAAACAACCGTTTATGCTAGCTGAAGGTGTACACAAGCCTTAAGCAGTGAGATGACCTTGACCCAGGTGTTGACAAATGAAATGTCATATTTTTTTTACCCATCCGTGATGTTGGCTCCTACCATCACAAAATTGATCACATTGGGAGTTCCATTTCACACTTTACTAGATTACCTGATCAAGGAATTTTACGTTGAAACTCTGGTCATAGGGTTATGTACTTCAAAAGAACTAAAACAAAGAAAAGAAAAAGAAAATACGACAAACCGTTTCACAATGACGCCCAAAACAAATTTTGTCGTGTCGTGTCAAAATTTTCCCACCAAAAATTTAAAAACCCCTTCCCTAAGGAATATTTCAATAAAATTTGGCTCATATTTGCAGTATGTAAGCAGAAATACATTCCTGAAATAAAATTTGAAAAAAAGTTGTTCGGTTACGATTTTATTGGCAAAACAAATTTGAAGAGCTCCTAAGTGAAGGATATGGTAAATTTAGACAAATACATACAAGAAGGGCGATGACAAATTACTTCGCAAATGTTGGGTCAATAATGGATCCCCCCTTAATCACTTAAGTGTTAAAACTTAGACGGACAATTTGTTTTGGGCGCCATTTTGAAACGGTTCGTCTGATTTTCAATGTTTTTCTTTGTTTTGGTTGAAGTACTTTACCTGTGACAAGAGTTTCAACATAAAATTCCTTAGCGAAAGCGCTCTCCCCCCACCCCCTCCCACCCTTGACCACTAACGGGCATGTGGAGGACCTTGACCACGTAAGTGTTAAGTTGTCTCGCTTTAGAGTCGCTCATATTTCGCGGGCAAACAATAGAGACACGAGTAGTGGATACAGCCAATCTTGACATAAATACATGCAATATCTGAATAATCATTTTTTATTTTATTCTTTTTTTTTATTGTTGAAGACACTTTATATATAATAGTTTTGTAACAAAATGCACAATGATGAACAATGCTGGCGATCAATTATCAGCAGAAGAATAAAGATCTACCTTAAATGAAAACTGTTGTTTTTATTTGCAGTGATGATGTCTCATGGCTATCCCTTAAAAACATTATTGTTACTTGAATTGAGAAAAATGGTGCATCAGTGAAATCTGTATAATGATGACGTGTGCTTTTAGTAAGTTTAGACCAAGAGGCTTCGCACGGAAGTTTCTATACACAGGTTAGCTCTGTTTTTTACTTAATTAACAATATAACGTAAGTCTGCAAATACGCCTAATGAAATTTTGTCAATCAATATTAATTAACATCTGAACCCTTTTTAACTTCAAAAGAACATGCTAACGGACATGAAGCTCTAATTGATACAATTTCCATCCGTGAAATCTAGTACAATCAAATTTAATTATCTTTGCCGAAGGATATGCTTAGAATCTTTTCTTTTCAGGTAGTATTTTATCATTTGGTTTATTTGTTTTGAGTTTGTTTAAAACTAACAACACTAACAAAGTAAATTAATTTTGATAAAATGTGAGTGACGCCGTAAAGGACCAGCCCGAACGTTGCTATTGTGTTAAACAACTTTCATTATTGTAAAAATCCCCCTACACACCTTCAGTGCTGTATTTTTTAATGTACGTATAGTTTATACCTATGTCGGTGAGTTAGGAACATATTTTGAAAAATATTGTCCTAGAAATCGGCTATGACTCGCTAAACTGATCTACAAACAATTTACCGAGTCATACCAATTTCTAGGACAATATTTTTCACACGTAAATGTTACAAATAGGCCTACTAATATTAGGCGGACACAAAAAATACTAATAAGTATAAAGACAACTTTTCATCCCTTTAAAAGAAAATAAAATAAACTCTAAACAAACGTATTATGCGGAAGTAAATCAATATCTTTAGTGTGTACATGTCCGGTTTCTATTATTTTCCATAGTTTACAAGCGTCCAACGGGTTATGTGATTGCGTTGTTGTATGTGAGTATTTAAATGTTTCTATTCGTTCTATTACAGAGCAGTTAGCTTTGAAAAGTGCTATAAAATCAAATGTTTGCAGGTAAATAAATTCAGTCGTATTAGTTAACAAACTTGAAAGATCAGAAAGTTTTGCATCAGGTATATAATGCAATTCATATCGTATCTTCTGAGTTCATTTCTCATATTTAGTAATACGACCTGCTTCCCAATTGTATGATAACATTTTATAAAAGAACTTACAAGATTTGATATAAATTGTATGCAGAACAATTAGTTCAGTGTTTAAACTATGAACGGGTAGCAAACATTTGGTCCAATGTATATGGCAATTCAATAACATGTGCAATCTAGCGCGAAATTTTGTTTGGTCTGAACTCGGTGTTGAAGTTCTTTTGTTTGGAGTCACTCGTTATTTTTACGTCACGACCAAATGTTTGGTAGGAAAAATGTTGTTTGGAGGCCGAGTATGAATTGAGCTTAACTGTACAGCGGCACACTGTCTACATCACAAATGGTGCAACGTTTTGTTTCATATAATTCATCAGGCAAATTATCACCACCACATTGAGATAAGTTTGGCAAATATTGACATCCATAAATAATTGTTTGCAAAAAAAATTACCTGCATTCTACGTGAACCATGATCAGTTTCTAGACGTTGTTAAAGTGCGTCTTGCGTATCGGGTTTTCATATTGTGATACCTTTGAAAGAGATAAAACTAAGCAATACATTTTCTATGCAAGCAAAGTCTGCTCAATCATTGTGCCGTTTTACCACGTGAACCCATCCACTGACAATGAAACTAGAGGTGTTAAATGAGAAATTAAATAAGAATTAAATACCTGTAGCAAATTGAATACGCCAGTACAAGAAAACCCCAACTCCAATAGCTCCCTTCTGTTTAGCTCTATAAAATGTAAATGCATACAAATCTCTGAAAATGCTTTCAAATCACAAAAAAGCATTTCCATGTCTTTATCAAAGTGTCACATTTGTCCTTGTAGTTGACCTTTTTAGACATTGGTAGACATTGGGGGTTTCTTGTACTGGCTGTTTAAATATAGCAATTATGTACTATAACAATTGACTACAAATGTTTAAAAAGTCAACTACAAGGTCAAATATGACACTTCGATTAGGATATTGACATGGAAATGCTATTTTAGTAATGTGAAAGCATTTTCTGAGATTTGTATGCATTTATATTTTATAAGTATAATTAACAGAAGGGAGCCATTGGAGTTTGTGTTTCTTATAAAGAGATGGTCAACACGACAACGGTAAAAATCGAATTTCAAAGGGTAATTTTAAGTGGCAAAACAAATGTGAAACACCTTTATTTTCCTTGATATGTTTTGTAGAGCCGGTGTTCTACCTCAACAATAAAAAACAAAAAAATCAAATATTCAGGATATTTTGATAATTTGGGGTCAAAAACAGCAAAAGTCTCATTTGACACTTATTGGTGATTGATGGCGACACACGGCTAGACAGAAATATTCAACCCCTTGTGACAAATAATACATTAAAATAAAGATAACTTCACTCTAAACACGGTTCTGAAAGAAAAATTGAAAAAAAGCAAATAGTTTTTGAAATAGGGTCATTTTTCTTTTTTTTTGTCATGAAAAAAACTAAGTCCGTAAATATGTAATATGCGCATGCGCAGGGACCATTCCATTTGTGCAATAGGAATTGAAAATATACCCATGTTCATAATGGTAAACTTAAAGTAAATGCATTTTACAAATATAATAAAAACTACGCATATTACTTTGTTTATAGTTCACGCTTTATTAATAAATCAATTCAATTATCGTCTGAGCCTAAAGGTAATCCTTTTTATGATACTCACACAAATCAAAACCCCCCGCAAAACCCACCATTCAGTCCGATTACCCCCATCAGTCTCTACCATGTGTACGAAAAATGTTTGGTATCTTCCTAACTTGTATACGGGGACTTTACAAGTCATCATGGTCTGAGCGTATCACTGTTGATTGATTGCCGAATAATCTACCCGTGGTATAACTGCTATCGAGCCGGGTGACTCTTGCGTCTTGTGGAAAGGTACAAAACATTGGGATTTCTAGAGCGTGACTTATCTATATGATTTGAAGTTGACATTTTAAGATTCCTCTTCAAAATACGGTCATTGTCATATGCGAACCTTCTACATTTGATATTATTTCCTTTTTTTAGACAGAAAAAAATTATTTTCCAATTATTTAAAGGTATTTGAATAATTATTCTTAAATATTTATAATCTCTAGTAAGTCTTCTTTAAAATAGCATCCGATTTAACAACATTGAATATGTAAAACTCTAATAAACTTAGAAATAAACCCGAGTTCTGACCGAAATGAAAACTCAACGCTTTTAAATAGGGGAGGATTTTTGCCTAGCACGTTACGGTTTCGTTTCACTGCAAAAACCACACAGCGAAGAAAATGAGGCGAGATAATTGAAGTTCACTGATTACTAACAACAGGTGTTCCAACAATTCCCAACATTTATTATAACTGTCCTCGGGCGTAGATCTGGTTGACCAAGTGTCGCCACTGATTTCATGTCAGGTAAAATATGACGATATGCGATTTTCAATTATTTTTTTAAATTACTTCTGATTTTATTAAAACATACATACATTTTTGAACTTGGGTTGAAAATACACTGGACTGAAAAAGGTGTTTCGCTCAACTGTAGTGTGGGAATACATTGACCACGTCTATCTTTTACTGGCGTATTTAATGGTTCGTATTTTAATGTTAGATCGGAGCTGTTCGAGGTAGTTTGCATATTCCACATTCAGCTAAACCTTAACTGTTTAAAAGAAATATTAATTAAAATGTTGCAAAAAACAAAACAGGCACCCTTTCAATTCTTTATAGAAATACACCAAGGAAACAAATAAGCAATCCATTTCGAAACCAAAATATCATATTGTAAGACTGACAAGACCCTTACAAGTCTGTGATTACAAAAGGCTCACACTATGGAGCACAAATGTAGTGTAACAAAAAGTGCCGTTAAGCTGTGAATTACAAATGCAATCCATTTCGAAACCAAAATATTAGTCCCTAAAAACGTCTCGCTCGACTGAACGTCATTTTTACTGCAAGGTTTTACATACTTACACATATCAGAATATTACAATTTTGACGTACATATAGAATAGAGTATTTAATTTATACATGCAACTTTTCTAGTGATTTGACGCCCATTATCAAGGTCAAAATGACGTCAATAGACTACTTCAAAAAAATGACGCCTTTTTCGCCGAAACCTCATTATTTCATGATGTCCTAACAATTCGACTGTTTCAAATTTTGACAGATTGTAGGCTTGATACTTCTTATTGAATTACAAATAATTTTTATAAATATGTTGTGTTGATTTTGAATGATAATGTAACAAACCCGCGTTGTTTTGCCCGAAAAATCGGACGTGAATTACGACTCTGTTCGCCCTGTTTGAGCTGTGAATTGCCTCTTTTAGTATCTACATTATCTACATTTTGTCTGATATACGTATTCGCATAATTTACTTACAAATTGAGCATTCCATTGAGGCAAAAATTTCAATTTTTATGTAAACAAAAGAAAAATACGGCATTCTAATGTTTATGTTTTAGATTTTAGTTCACGATCTCAACGCTGCCTGCATAGCTCAGCGGTAGATCCCTCGCCTCGTAATGCATGACTAACCCCTGCCATAATCCATGGTTCGAGTCCCCGCAAATGCAGTGGAAAGTATTTTTCTTTCATGATTAAAAACTCGTTAGGTTTCACATTTTCCTGAGCAGATGGATTCCCTTTACCCTTAAACTGACCCTATACTGGTCTGTGCTTGCAAAAGGCTCACACTATGACAAATATAGTGTAACAACAAGTGACGTTAAGGGCCCTGTCAACCCTTCGTTTTCAGACATGGTTATTGCTCTGTAACTCAGCAACGGGAAATTAAATTTGCATACTGAACATGATGTTGAGGTTATTTTGGACTAACACATTTTGGTCCTAAGGTCTAACAAAGGTCCAAAAAAGGTCCAAAAATCATGTTTTTTGACAACATTTTAGGGAAAGCTAACTACATTTTGCTTTGGTCAATTGTTGATTTGTATCTTATTTTTTAAACTATTGCCAAAAATAACATGGTACTTAAGGCTGGGGTAGCATTACAAACGGCCATTTTTGTCATCTAACTCTCAAACTTCATAAACTACATAAAAGTATATGTTTAGAAGTGAATTTTTACCCTGAACGTGATGATGAAATCTGTTTTTGACCACAAATGTCAATTTTGGCAAAAAAATGTCAAAAAATGCATTTTTTGGCCCAAAAATTGATGGAAAGCCTAACTAAACTTTGTATTCATGAAATTTTGAACTTTTTTGCTTTTTTGAATTTAAAAACAAATGTCTAGGAAGGGTTTTCTAAAAATTTTGATTTTCATCTTTATTTTGGAAAATAACGAAAAGTAGGTAAAACATTGCCATTTTGGTGGCAGCGGTGGGATTTTTTACATTTTTTACCTGTTTTTGGCATTTAAAAAAAAACTGAGATAAAAATCAAAAATTTAAGAAAACCCTTCCTAGACATTTGTTTTTAGATTCCAAAAAGCAAAAAAGTTCTCAATTTCACAAATGCACATTTTATTTAGGCTTTCCAGACATTTTTGAGGCACAAAATGTGTTTTTTAGGTTTTTTTTCCAAATTTGACATTTTTCGTCAAAAACTGATATCATAATCCTTTAGTATGTTAAAGTTCTCAGAATACGAATCCAATATAAATCAGTGGTACTCACTCAGAAACTTCTCAACAAGTTATCGTCGTTTGTCCCTGCCAGTTATTGGTGAATACGCTAGCCATTGCAGATAGCCGTTATTACTGTTGTTATTATTATTCTAAAATAGTCGATGTTGACAAATTTGAAACATGTTATAACATTTTGTGATTTTCAAATTTCGATGGAAATTGCCGCCCTAACATCCTTAACATTAACCTGCGTACGACGTCCTCGGTAGTCGTATAGAGGTCGCCATAATTGAACGGTATAGTCGTATGTTTCAGCAAGCAGGTTACCAGAACGTTGTAAAGAGTGTA
Organism: Ophiothrix spiculata; assembly: GCA_000969725.1. Classification (NCBI taxonomy): domain Eukaryota; kingdom Metazoa; phylum Echinodermata; class Ophiuroidea; order Amphilepidida; family Ophiotrichidae; genus Ophiothrix; species Ophiothrix spiculata. The sequence continues at coordinate 25,199 of JXSR01S007308.1, read as the reverse complement.
CATTACTAATTGTCTGTCAAACCTAAACTTTTGTATGATGTAAAATGTTCAGTAAGTGAAAATTTCAGAGGCTTTGCCGTAAATCACCAGAGGCTTTTCTCATTAAACCCTGGTTAGGTGTGAATTTAACGTCCTCAGAGAATACGTGTGCTATTTCGGGGGAGACTCTGCTTATGTAAAGACAGGTGAGAAGTGGATTACTCTATGAGAATGGCAAGGTGTTTTTCATTTTATAGCATACAACTATACAGTTTACTTGAATTGAATTGATCTCACTTATATAAAAAAACTTTATCTGTGCTCAGTATCAACACTTACGATGAGTATTCCTGATTGATATAGCATCCAATTCTTTATACTCTTTCTCAACAAACAATCTCAACAAAAGCACACCTAAGCTCCCAAAACAGATGAAAAAGTGAAGGGTTTTTGAAAAATTAAATACCTTTTAATGAAATGATACATATAGTTGATATATCCCATATTTTTCAGCACTCACTTGACACAGGAGATATACCAACTGATTGGCTCACCGCAAATATTACAGCCATATTTAAAAAGGGTGATAGGAGTATTCCTGCCA
>JXSR01S007308.1:10115-22906 GCA_000969725.1 Ophiothrix spiculata | reverse complement strand
TTAACTTCAATTTATGCCATTATATGTTCCTCTGCGTGATATTGCGAATTATGTAGCAACTTTGCAGAGTAAAGAATATAGATAGATATAGATATTCAGAAGAGCATAAAATGAAAAAAGGCCCATTTTGGGAAATAAAGAAAAGAATTTTCTTTCTGAGATTTTAACTTTTTTTTTGCAATAAAGAGCATAGCTATCTCTACGAATCAGTTGTAAATATAATTTTGTATCATGTATTTTCGAAATAATGGTTGTTTCTGAAAAATGATCGCGTGACTTTTAGTTCAAAAGTATATATTTTGCTGCAATAATTTGAATATAAAAATATGGACATTTATTCTGTCATGTTAATTTTGAAACCTTTCAATTTTTCTTTTCCCCTTTACTCAACTTTACCATGAAAAACGTTTATACTTTCATATTAGCCGTTATAATCATTACGGAAATGATGAACTGGCAGCAATTACAAATACAGCCGACAAACAGATTTGTCTCCCTTATCATGAAGGAAAAAGAAAACTCTTGATGTTTCAAGTGTCCGTTTCAGTATTACATATAATACATACGTGTTTGTCCACCAGCCGTACAAGCGGCAAACTTTAAGAACTCTAAATGAAATACATGCAAAGGTTGTAATTCTGCAAATCAACTTCATGCTATCAGTTAATTTTAAACCAAATAAAGTTGTAAATTTTGACTTCGCAAGACATCATTGTTATCATGTTAAAACAACCTAAAATAATAACAAATATAAGCAAAGATGAAACTTTAAAGTGGCCTTGAATTATGTTATTCGATTTTTGTAAAAGAGTTAATTGAGCATTTTGAAAATTATGAATAACACTTCATACGAAGTGAGTACCTCACTATGGGGACGGGCAAAAGACAAGACAAAACCAGAACTGACATTGAGAGTTTACGTTATTTGTAATAACTGAAATTTTTGAGGAAAAAAAAAACAATCACAAAAAACACAAGATGGTGGTCAATACCAAATGTGGATTTCCATTTGACCCTCGTTCAGCTATTATAGGTAAGAAAGTTTGATATCTTTATGTTAATATGACTGATTAAAGTCTTTAAAAATAGTATTTGTTAAAAACAACATGTATAAATAAATTGAGGATAGTTTATTTTGCTTTTGAAGTTGTTGTTTTTTTAATATTCCCTGTAACTTAGATGAAACATTCTTAAATGAGTTCCATCCTATAAGAAATATTCACTCAACTATAGACGTTTAATATTATTAAGCACTTTTAAATTCAATTTGCTTAGTTTAATAAAGACCTCGATATAAGTTATTGAATATCAAGAATGATAAATATGGAACGCATTTAGTACTTTAATGCGGTACAAAAGCACCCATATATAATGTTCTCGTTAAACGTGCTGCACATGAAACTCATAAAACAGTCATTAAATATGTGATGTAAATAGAGAAGAAATTACTAAAAAAAATACTATGAAAACTTAATCCTGATTGAAATTGATTGCAATATAAATGTATCTTTGGATAGCTTATATTGAAATTAATTGACATTTGATTTTTTTATTATTTCGAATTGAAATTGCGGATAATCTCGTCAGGAACTGTCAAATATACGTATGTCAAGGATGGTTATTCTGTATAGTGTCTCAAAAGCAAAGCAAATTTTGAAAAATCTAAAAGTTGACAAAAGTTGTTTATTGAAGTTCTTCTGAATAAAATGATACATTTGTGGATGAAACAAATAAAAAAAGTGAGATTATTCACTGTACTAAAAAATGTCACATTATTTATATGTTCTGTAATAATGAATTTTGAATTTAACCAACATGACGCCAAATGTATAACTGTATAACACAAATGGCAACACACGTTGAATGTTATTTGACACATTAGGTGTCGAAGTTCTGTGCAGTTTAAGCTTATATTTTTCGAGCACAGAGAAAAAGCAAAAACGAACACACCTTGACAGGGGTATAGACATATAAAACATCGTTTGGAATATGTGTTACCACCTGGCATAAATACTTGCGGAAACAAACAGAGAAAATTTAGGTGATGTTCCGATAAGCAGTGAACCAAAAGTATTGTATTCACCAAAGTTTGCAAGAAAACACATGATAAACCTTGTACATTTTTTGAAATTTGCAAGCGTTAAGTATTATTATTTAAGTTACATTTCTGTATTAGTTTAAGTTATTTTAATCATATAATCATCTCCTTCGCTTCAATGGCTTCTTCATCAATTTTTTATAGAAGGTTTTTTGCAGCTTCTCAAAACTTTGGTGGTCATTATTAAATTAATGACTTCTGGTAGTTGGTTACACAGGTGTCTTGACCACCCAGGACCAATTGAACTGTAGTCTCAGCAGAGTCTTTCAATCATTTAGTTGTTCCTTTTATGGCAGCTACAAGCTACTTTCTGAACTATATTAAAATTGTTATCTGGCAACTACAGAACTATATATGAGATTGTTAGACAAGTTACTTCCACTGCACTATATAATACATCAAGTTTATCACCCTTGATTTGTTTATTCTTGAATTTATAACATCAACCATTAACACTTAAGTGGTCAAGGTCCTCCACATGCCCGTTAGTGGTCAAGGGGGGGGGGGGGTCCATATGGACCCAACACCGAAAAAGCACTTTCGCGAAGGAATTTTACGTTGAAACTCTTGTCATAGGTTAAGGCTACAGTCCCTAAATGGGTGCCATTTTTGCCAACGGCATCTTTACTGCAACTTTTTACCTACTTACACATATCAGAATAATACGATTTTTGGCGTACATATGTAATAGAGTCTCTAGTTTATACATGAGACTTTAGTAGTGATTTCACGTCCATTATCAAGGTTAAAATTACGTCAATAAACTACTTCGAAAAATGTACACCTTTTTCGCCGAAACCTTAAAATTTTATGATGTTCGAACGATTCCCCTGTTTTCAAATTTTGACAGATTGTAGGCTTGATACTTTTTATTGAATTACAAATAATATTTTATAAATATGTTGTGTTGATTTTGAATGATAATGTAACAAACCCGCGTTGTTTTGCCCGAAAAACCGGGCGTGAATTATGACTCTGAGTTCACCCTGTTTGAGCTGTGAATAGCCTGATTTTAGTATCTACATTATCTACATTTTGTCTGATATACGCATTCGCATAATTTACTTACAAATTGAGCATTCAAATGAGGCAAAAATTGCAATTTTTATGTAAACAAAAGAAAATACGGCATTCTAATGTTTATGTTTTAGATTTTAGTTCACCATCTCAACGTTGCCTTGATAGCTCAGCGTTAGATCTCACGCTTCGTAATGCATGACTAACCCCCGCCATAATCTATGGTTCGAGTCCCCGCAAAGGCAGTGGAAACTATTTATCTTTTCATGATTGAAAAATAGTTAGGATTCACATTTTCCTGAGCATGTGGATTCCTCCTACCCTTAAGTACTTCAAAAGAACTAAAACAAAGAAAAAAAAATGAAATCGGACAAACCGTTTACAATGGCGGCCAACACAAATTTTGCCGTGTCGCGTCAATATTTTCCCGCCAAAGTTTTGAAAACTCACTTCCCAATGGTCGCAATATCGTAAATCGCTTCACGTAGTGACGCTTGTGGCAAATTTGCCGGGTTTTTACACCACAAAGGTGGAATAGGACATTAAATTATATTTATATAGAAATAATACGGGACTATGTTTTATTTTGATTTTGTGCTAATTATTTAGATTTAGTTTCGAAATAGTTGTGAATGTGTAGAAAAAATCAGCACCACAGAACATTTTATAAAGAAATTAAAGATGGAACAAATATGGGTGTCTCTAGAAATACTCGGTCAAATCGGGCTTATTTATGACAGGCCGGCTAAAACATAACAAAATATCACCTGATATATCGGGAAAACAAGCCGGCCACCAGTCCGGTCCAACTGCCCATTTAGGAAAGGTTGCCTGATACGGCAGCACCTTTCCCAATCTGGCAAGCATGAAATGTTTAATTTTATAACTTGAAATATCCTTGGATATAAGAGTTTATTTACTATTTCTCTCAACAAATCTCAACTTTGAAAAGGGTTTCAACATTTTACAATTAAAAACTATTTGTTTACTTTTTTAAAATTTGAATTAGGAAAACCGTTAAAAACGGTTATATAATTTTAAATACTTTGCTCCTGGTCAATATTTTTTTCGCCTGGTGAAAACCATCCAAATATGACCCTCTTGCTGTATACCAAAAATCATCGCCAACCAAAGTGTCGTTTGGTTCACAGCTAAGATTTTTAAAAATACAATAGGCTTCGCAGTGCATTCTGGGTATTATACTTGCCAGATTGGGAAAGGTGCTGCCGCATCAGGCAACCTTTCCTAAATGGGCAGTTGGACCGGACTGGCCACCATATTGTTTCTTTGATGATTTCTAAAAGGTTTGCTTCTAAACTTGAAAAAAAAGTTAAATCTAGAATGCTTGAATCACTAATTACGGAGATACAGAGCGTTTTCAGACCCCTACTTTACGTGTAAAAGTATAGGAACGTTAATTGGGATATTGCACCCTAATGAAATTTGGCTCATATTTGAAGTATGCAAGTACAAATACATTCCTGAAATAAAATTTGAAAAAAGTTGTTTGGTTACGATATTTTGGGCAAAACAAATTTGAAAAGCGCCTTCGAAATTGCTTATTTATGCTAATTAGCATGGGAAGGGCTGGGTCGATTTGAATTTCGTTGCCACCCAGTAAAGGGTATGGTAGAGTTAATTCACGTTTTTGCGCTAACGCGCAAAAACAAAATGTCTACATGGACCCCCTCCTCCCTTGCCACTTAAGTGTTTATTGAAAGAAGCAGCCAGGGGTAATTTGTAAAATTTAGTATAATACACATTCCCACTAATATATTCAATATAATGCGAGGGACAAGATGTCGGTTTTTGAAAATCTTTTTGGTGAGGTTTGCACACTTTGAATGAATTTTGGTCGCATACAAAGTTCTGAGCTGACTGAAAGTCGTCTATCGATGAAAACACGGCATTGCAAACTATTTTTGTGTATTTTTAATCAGGTTCTCGACATTTTTTCAGCTTAAGAGGTTCAGGCTAGAGGACTTCGGACCGATAGATATTTTTTCACATGGCAAAGCAAACAATAATTAAAACTACGATTTTCATCGCTACTGTTCAAAAATGGTCAAAATTATATTGTAAAAATTCAAGTGAAAAAAATCATAATTATTAATAAAAAAGTGCGGTTCAAAGCACACGCCAACCGTTTTAATCACAGACCTCAGTAAAGGCGGTGCACAGATATTATTGTCTAATTCAAGATGTTTCTAATTCAATCTAGATGTTTCGATCACCTTCAATTTGTTTGATAAACATTTTTAGCAGTAAGGTTTACAAATTGAGAAATACATGTAGCGTACCGTAACAAGATTACTTTAATTGTGTGTTTTAAATGACTTTTGTAAAACATTTAAAACCGGAGATAGTTGTTTGCAAATGAATAGTTTTTGAAAGTGTGATAAAGCTGGGTAAAGAGCGTCTGCTACATTTACCATGCTCAAATGATGCTGCCAAGGATTATCAAATAGTGAAATTAAAATGCATTCAATACTTCTCAGAGCAAACATTATCTGCTTGCTCAATCATTCCGCCACTTCGCCATATAATGCTATTTGTAGAGACAACCTGGCAGCAATGCTGCACTGAAGAACAAGGAAAAACGTGGACATGTTATAATGCAGAAATATAACTGTTATGTGAGTTCAAGTATGCTGTACAATCCACTCAAATAGTACAAATTTAAAGAGACGAAACATTCGTACACATTACCACACTGTTGCCCATGATAAGGTTGGAATATTTTCTCAGAGCAGTGATAGATACAAAGAATGTCCATTTATCAATGAAGGTATAGTGAAGTAAAGAAACGTTAGGCTTGACCAATTGATTTTATAGAACGTTCTATAGTCACATTATTCAAGTGGTATTCACGTTTGGAGCTGTGACGTTTCGAGACCGACATTGCTTGTCTCTTTAGCATATATGTGACGTCTCACCCCGAAAAAGGGGACTTTGCGACAGAAAACTTTTCGAGAAACTGATGAAAACAGGCAGCAAAAAAAAAAAAAATAATAATAATAAGATTTTCTGTTGTAAAATCGCCTTGATCAATTTCAACAAGTAAGATGTCATTTTATAGCTTAGAAAATGTTTTAACAGATGACATGAATTTTGATATTATCTGCAAAGTCTCCACTTTCGGGGTGATATATGATGACTTCTGTGACGACATCCAGTTACTTGTTTTGGCTACACTTTACACACCACCAACAGAGTCAAGCCTGTAAGTCATGAGAGTGGGCTTAAGAAGAAATTTAACTGAAAATAAATGTTGAGGTTAATTTTCAAAAGACGGTACCAGGGGTCAAGGTCATTCGTTATTAACGCTGAATAGTGGAAAAGAAGATGTGGCATCTGTAAAATGCAAGAAAATTCACTGCAACTTAATCGAAGTGATGCTTCAAAATGGAAAGTACCAAACAGTGGCGTGAATGACCCTTTCCAACCCTCTTTCAGCAGAACAACGAGTAAAAGTTGATTGATGAATACTGAAGGGTGTAAATAATTTTAAAAAGAGTTTTATTTTGCTTACTAGCATTCTCCAAGACATTTAATCGCCTGTTTATCACTCATAGATATTCCATAAGACAACTCAGACAAATTATGTTTTTTGACCCATTTGTGATGCTGCCTCCTACCATTACATGGTGAGAACATTAATCAAATTGGGAGTTACCGTTTCATACTTAACTAGATTACCTGATCAAAAGGGGAACTTTGCATATGATATCAATCTATCGTCTCGCTTGGCTGAACGTCAAATTTACTGCAAGGTTTGGCCTACTTACACTTATCCGATCATCACAATTTTTGGCACACATATGTAATACAGTCTTTAGTTTATACATAGACCTTTTTCACAGATTTGACGTCCATGATCAAGTTCAAAATGGGTTCAACAGACTACTTCGAAAAAGTTGAACCCTTTTGGCCGAAATCTCATAATTTCAAGCACTTTAAATGAGACGATTTCGTTGAAATTTTTGTAGGTTGAACTCCAAAGATTCACAATGGAATTATGCATGCCATTCAAAATTTACAATGCCATTTAATGCTCATGACGATCATGAATATATGGGGTATTGCCCGTATTTTTGCACACCTAGTTTTCGTTGACGAAAATGACATCAAATCGAGTTATCTTTTATCAAAGTTATTTTTAATGACTATAAACATTTCTCATCGTACTCCGTTAAGCATACATATGATTTTTATAGGGTTCTAGAGACTCTAAATTGAGAAAATAAGCAATTTTCCTGACAAAGTCTGATTTTTACGTCAGAAAATACAAAATGGAGATTTGACAAAATTTAGATTTCATCAGTCAATTCAATTCAATTCAATTCAACTTTATTTCCATAATATATACACACGCAAAATATAAACAAACAAACACATTGATAAAAATACAAAGATACAATTATGGAGGAGCAGTCAAAAGGCCAGAATTGGCCAGAGAGGACTACCCCTTGCTTAAAGAAGTGTTCAGCGAGTTTATATGTGGACCGGCCCATAGTCAAAATATAGTAAGAAGACATGGGCTGGGGAATAGAAACTCCCTGAAAACTAACATCACATATATGTTACACTACATGTTATTGCACACAAAAAAATCAAAACAATACAATACAATACAAACAAAGCTCCAAAAACTCAAATTTATTCATAACCAGATAGCAAGTATTTTTTGTACTGATTTCTAAAATGTCTTGACGAAAAAGAATTTTTGGTCTCATTATCAAGTGAATTCCAAATCAACGGTCCCTGGGTTCTAACAGAGTGATCCTAAAAAAATCTTGAGTGTCTTGTTTGTTGAAAATTTTCTTTGTTTCTTGTTTGGTAATTATGGATTTCAGATCTGGTGATGAAAAAGTTTTTGAAACCAGTTGGTAGTTGATTGTTAGAGTACCTGTACATAAAAAGCGCAGTCTCAAGTTTAAACATATCATGTACATTAAGAATAGTATTATTTGCAAATAAAGGTCCCGAATGGCTTCGATAATGACTTTTGGAAATAGTACGTACTGCCCATTTTTGTAACTTAAGAATTTTTTCTAAATAGGTTTTGCATGAACATCCCCAAACCAGAATACCGTAACTAATGTATGGAAGTACTAATGAACAGTACAGTGTATATAATATTCTTTTTGGAATGAAATGTTTTAACTTGTTCATAACCCCGATATTGCATGATATTTTCTTAGCGACATTATCAATGTGATTTTTCCAAGTCAAGTTTTCATCAATTGCTACTCCCAAAAACTTGGTTGTTTTTACACGAGTTAACACAGATCCATCAAGGACAATATAACCTGCATTTAAAATTGATTCATTTTGATTAACACCCGTGTCTAACTCAAAGTTTGTCATGTGAGGCGTTCCCATCATCATGAAGTTTGTTTTGCTTGCATTAACAGAAAGCTTATTGGCTTTAAACCAGTTACTTACTTCAAGGAGTTCTGTATTTATAAGTTGTATTTTACTCAATATGTCCTTGTGTGAATACAAAACTGTGGTGTCGTCAGCAAATAAAATAAAATCAAGAATATCAGATGTTTTTGTAATATCGTTAATATATAATATAAATAACAGAGGCCCTAAAATTGAACCCTGTGGGACACCACACAATATGTTTTGCTGATTAGAACAATTTGAATCAATTTTAACAAATTGTTTTCTGTCGTTTAAATAACTTTTAAACCATTGATATACAACACCTTTAAAACCATAATAATCTAGTTTGTAGAGAAGGATACTATGATCAATGGTATCAAATGCTTTGGATAAGTCTAAAAAAATACCTATAGATGTTTCTTTTCTTTCAACAGCATTTTGAATTTTATCCACAAGTTGCATAAAAGCCATGCTCGTCGAGTGATTGGCCCTAAAACCATATTGATGTTTGTTCAGAATTTCTTGAGAGTCAATGTAATCGATGCATCTATTAAATACCAGACGTTCAAGAATTTTCGAAAAACAAGGCAGAACTGATACGGGTCTATAATTCGAGAATTCTTCAACATCATTCTTTTTATAAATAGTTTCATGTGTCATGCATATCATCAAGACGAAAATAATATTGTATTATATAATGCAATTTATACTCACATCTACAGACCAGAATTGTAGAAATCCAAGTGTTTGCATTATTTCCGATATTAGGCGTTGGCTACCTTGTGTCTTGTGTCAAATTATATACACCGAGGTCCCTGAAAACAACGCCCAACTAATATGACTGAAAGCAATAAAAAGCGCCCATCGACCGTTTTCTATTGTAAGCGCGGCTGTAACAAAACCATATTTCCCGCCACCCAAAACCATATATTCTATCAATTATGACCTAGTTATTGACACTGTATGGATCAACAGGTCAAGGAAATGAAAAATCGAGGCCAATTAAACTTCTTTGTTCATACTAGCTTACTCGGGTTCATAGCATTTAACGTTTCCTAATAAAACACGTGTATTGGATGTATATACAACGACAAATGGAAAAGTTCGCCGCGATTTTAAATGCAAAATAATAATCATGGGTTATACATGGTTAGACATGTGTAATTGACTGTTGTACAGTCTTCCAAAAGAACAAATTGACAGATTACAACTAAAACAAAACATGGCCGCAAGACTCATTACAAGAACAAAACCATCTGATCATATTACGCCTGTTTTATTTGAACTACACTGGCTTCCTGTCGCTTTCCGCATTAAGTACAAACTCTTGCTTCTTACCTTTCGGTTTTTCAATGGACTATCACCGGCTCATATTTCTGAACTCCTCGATTTCTACAATCCGTCTCGCTCTAGTCTTCGATCTGCAAAGAAACAACTTCTTGTCGAAAACAAAACATCTAAATCATGGGGGGATCGTGATTTTTCAGTTGCTGCACCTCATATCTGAAACACTCTACCCATCAATATTCGCAACAGTACTTCTATTGCAGAGTTCAAATCAAATTTATAATCAAATTTCCTTTCTGTAGCTTATAAATTATGTTAATGAATTGTATCTCTTAATTTGTATTTTTTTTGTTATTTGTAGCTGTTGGCTATTGGTACATTTTTGTTTCCGCTAGTTGTATTATATTTTTGTTTTGCTCAGCAAGCACCATGAGCGTTCTTGTAGCGGTTTTGTGCGCTGATAAATGTCCACTATTATTATCATTATTATTATTATACAATGTAAATTGCATTTCTATTCAACATGCTCAATGAACCACTCTCAAGGTAAAGAAACAGGAGCTAACAGGGGCACACACATTTGAAATCAATGGGTCTTCGTTGTGATAATTGATTCTGTCAGCCCTGTGGCTACATGGCCACGAAACGAGTGAATTGGGCTTTTTGAGGGTTGAATAGTGATGAATCGACTAAAAACTTTTAGGTTACAAAAACAGCCATTTTATAACAGTCTTTTTTTCCTAGCAATCTGACGTTTAGTTCAATGTTCTTCTAGATCAATTTTATATTTCACTGTCTCCCCACTCCCCCCGCAATTTACACTGGGTTAGTACTATATTTTATATAATCATCTAAAATACCATTGGTCATTAATTTCTGAGGTAAATATAGTACGTAATGACTCTCGTTTTTTTTTTTGATAATTAGTTAAAAAACATGTTTTCCACTTTTTCTAATAATCATTGTATTAAATACATGTCTATCTTGTCAAAAAACGTTAAACAAATTTTTTCGATCATGCAAACCAAAAATGTACTCCCTCAACCCTTAAAAACGACACCCTACATGTTGAAATTGATCAAGGCGATCACATTTAGTTACAGAATTTTTTTATTATTTTCTTTATTTTTTCGCCGCCTTTTTTCACCAGTTTCTTGAAAAGTGTTCGGTCGCAAAGTCCACTTTTCGGGGCGAGTCATCACAAATATGACCAAAAGCAACGTAGGTTTCCAGATATTTTCCCTCATGAATCGACATAAAAAGTTGTAAAAATATTTAGTGTACAAATATTTTGATCATTAAAACAAGAGTGTTGAGATTTTAGTATTGTTTCCATTGATGTTTCATAACACACACTAAATCAGTGTGTTTTAATGAAAATCGTGCAAGTGGAAAGGCGGTTCCTTAAATATGGTTTCGCCAATAAGAAATGTAAAGATGTTTGCAAATAATTTATATACAACGAACACCAAGAAATCATGAACGTGATATGTTCCAAGACGTTTTAACACCAGACATCTGGACTTATATGAAGGCGTCTGGTGTACCATGCATAATCAAATTGCGGTATCTGCAGTCAATCAAACAGGTAAAACGCATTTAAGGAATTCGAATTGCATTACGCAAAACACGATAAAGACATATAATATCTGAATAATTAAGTTTTATTTTTTTCTATTTTTATTGCTGAAATGCACAATGATGAACAATGCTTGCGATGAATTATCAAGAAAAGAATGATCTACCTTAAATGAAACCCGCGTTGTTTATTATTTGCAGTGACGATGTCTCTTGGCTATCTCTTACATTATTGTTACTTGAATTGAGAAAGATGGGCATCAGTGAATTTTGTATAATGTAATAAAGATGTGTGTTTTTAGTAAGTTTAGACCACCGAAGGGCTTCTCAAGGATGTTTCTATACAGTGGTTAGCTTTGTTTTCGACTTAATTAACAATATAACTTAAATCTGCAAATACGCCTAATGGAATTTTATCAATCAATATTAATTAACATTTGAACCTTGTTCAACTTCAAAAGAACATGCCAACGGACCTGAAGCACTAATTGATACAATCTTCATCCGTGAAATCTAGTACAATCAACTTTAATTATCTTTGCCGAAGGATATGCTTAGAATCTTTTCTTTTCAGGTAGTATTTTATCATTTGGTTTATTTGTTTTGAGCTTGTTGAAAAATAACACTGACAAAGTAAATTCATTTAGATAAAATGTGAGGGACGCCCTAAAGGAACAGGCCGGGAGTTGCTTTAGTGTTAAACAACTGTTATTATTGTAAAATCCACCTCCACACCTTCAGCACAATATTTGTCTTATTACGTATAGTTTATACCTATATTGGTGAGTTGGGAACATATTGTGAAAAATATTGTCCTAAAAATCGACTATGAATCGCTAAACTGTTTGTAGCCAATCTCAGAGATCTAAAAACAGTTTACCGAGTCATAGCCGATTTCTAGGTCAATATTTTTCACACGTAAAAGTTACGAATAGGCCTACTTATATTAGACGGACACAAAAATACCAATAAGTACATATTTTTTCCCTTGCCTTTAAAAGAAAATTAAGTAAACTCCAAACAAACGTATTATGCGGAAGTAAATCAACACTTTTAGTATGTGGTAAAACGACACAATGATTGAGCAGACTTTGCTTGCATAGAAAATGTATTGCTTCGTTTTATCTCTTTCAAAGGTACAACAATTTGAAAAACCGGTACGCAAGACGCACTTTAACAACGTCAAGAAACTGATCATGGTTCACGTAGAATGCAGGTAATTTTATTTGCAAACAATTATTTACGGATGTCAATATTTGCCAAACTCATCTCAATGTGATGATCATTTGCCTGATAAATAAAACTGTGAGCCATTGGGCTATTCCATTTGAAATACACACCCCCCTATGGAAGAAATGTTTTATTTGCCAATTCCAGTTGCACTTCCACATTAAATCCAGATGGAAAAAAATAAATT
>JXSR01S007304.1:11349-24557 GCA_000969725.1 Ophiothrix spiculata | reverse complement strand
TGAGTGGAATTTTTTTAGGCTTTTAATTTTTCAAATATTTCATGTCAAAACTTAGAAAGCTTAAATGGCCAAAGTATTACACATTAGTCCTGTGACCTAGGACCTATAGAAATTACAATACCCAATGATAAAAGTTAATGATGGTCCTTGGTCACAGCCCTGGGACTAACCTTGAGGGTGAAAAGTGGATCATGAATTGCCCCTTTAAAGGAGCTTGGTCCGATTTTCAAGATTAAATTTTTAATGTTATATATGAAAGATGACCAAAAGATTTAAATTTCAAATTTCAGTTCAATCGGTCTAACCGTTTTGATTTTATGGGCATTTTTGTATTTCAGAGCCGTCTATAGATACATTACTGTGTAAAAATAATTATGGTTACCATAATTAGACACATTTTCATACGTGTATCTCCACAACGAAACGTACCTCGGCTTTCACATGGTTTATGAGAAAAATATGAGCAATATTTTGGTACCAAAATCTCAAAAAGTTTGGAAAAAAGTTGAGGCAATCGGACTATGCTCCTTTAACCAGTTATTAAGATATACCAAAGAAATTAATGGTCCAACCCGGATATGAACCTCAGGTCCATAGCCAGTATTTTTTACAAGGGGGGGGGAGGTGCAGAATTTCCAAGAAGTGGACCTTCTTGATAATATACAATTATCGTTTGGGTCGACCATAAAATATTTCAGTGGTTTTGAGACAGTGACAAAGAAAAAATGTTTTCCACGTTTTATATAGCATTTTACCCCTAAATGAACATGATGGTGTTTTACGGTTTGGGGTCCTGTTTATGGACCTTCTTGTACTTTTTGGTGGACCTTTTGGATACATTGGGAAATTTTTGAGGGTGTCGCCTCCACCGCACCCGCCTTAATACATATATATATTTTTGGCCGATTCAGAGGCGAGCATGCTGCAAAGGCAAAAGCTCATCAAATCTACACTTTTTTTCCCCTTTTGTTACGTAAGTAATCATATCATAATCATAAGCTGGTTTCAGACTAGCCTGTCGTGTTGTCGAACTACCAGCGTGGCGTCAAAAATTTAAAAACCTACCTACCTTATTTTTTTTTCTATGTTACGCCAATTAAACAATTTTTTTTTTAGGCCTAATCATAATATTATGTCTACTTCACCACTCAACTTGATGAGGGTCTGGATGCCAAGTCATTGAAAAACCCTAGATCCCACTCCTGCCACCAATTTGTACAGGATGGAACGTCACTCTCCTCCTCACAACCTCAGGAAAAATTATGAAGAAAAAAAAAATCATTTCTGGGAACTTTCACATCAAATATCAACAGGAAATTTGATATGTTTTGCCAAGACACTAAATACCTTGGTACGGTAACATAACCTTGTGGTGGAGTTACGATGTGTTTATGGTGTCATACCAGGTAGAAATTCAGCGCTAAATCAGCGGACGCCGAATCTTGAATATCTGTCGGTGACTGGACAGTGTCCATGCGGAGGTGAGTGTCTTGTGAGCGGTAGAGACGCCAAAAGCATGCTGCAAGAATTTACTTGCTGCTTGATGACAATGTCTTCAGTTATGGTCCAACAACTGGCGATCGTCCGACCGGGGACTGACTGAGCAACACAAGGATTCACCGATGTCAAACCGATCTTCCAGTGATGCTTCCTTCTGATTTCCAGACACTGGTGGGTGACTGGTTGTTATGTGACTGTAATATGCACATTATATGTAGTACTAGTATATACAGCTACGGTACATGAAGGTTGTCTCTATTGGCATACAAATCTGATTTGTTAATGTACATGTAGACTGTCTACACAAGTATGATTTTACCAACTTTACAACATAGCTTACATAGGTGTGCTTAAAATCATAGTCAGGTCAAAAATTGTGTGCTGTTGCACTCGCACACTTCTAAAGACAAGGCCTGCACAATTCAGAAACCAACAAACAAACTTGAACGAACACGACAAATGTAGCATTGGCATAGCCAGAGGGGTGCGGAAGGGGCGCACGCACCCTGGGGGTCTACAAAAAATGGGATACAGAAATACAAAACAATGGGAAAACAACGGAAAAAAGGCGAAGTAGTCCTCATTAGCGTGGCCGAGCTGTTAGAGCACGGGTCTCGTAATACAGAGGTTGCGGGTTCGAGCCCCGGGCCAGGCGGTTTACGTCTCCTTGTTTCCTTGGGCAAGGAACTTTACTCTAATTGCTCCGTGGTTCGGATAGTCACATTAAGCCGTTGGTCCCCTGTGCGAATGCTCCTTCTTGGGGCGCTGCATACAGTGTATACCTGGTGAGTCATTACTGCTAAATACATTTGTGACCTGCTCTCACAAAACCCTGACAAAGTCGCCAGACCACTTATGGAGTTACAGCCTAATGAACATGCCACAAATCAATAGAAAACAAAGGAATTTTCAATGGAAATATTGATTTTTCATGGGCAAAAGGTTGAGCAATGTTGACAAGCGATACATCGTTTTAAAGCTTGTAATTTCAGCATTTTCAATACGGGCAAATCAGAAATACTATTTTTCCCGACTTTGTCCGGGTTTCGTTGGAGCAGGTCACAATGGGGAACCGTCCAACATAGGCAGGTGCCAATAGCGGCCCCTGGATCCGTCACTTTTTTGGCCTAAGATTTATTGCGCACCCCACACCCGTACGTAATTCTGGCTATGCACCTGGCTATGCACCTGGCTATGCACCTGGCTATGCACCTGGCTATGCACCTGGCACGCTACTCAAACTGTGCCTACTTGTCTTGGTCTCTTGCAGATGATTCACTCATTGATTGATTGATTGAACATTTTATTGGATTTATCTGTAATGTAAAAGTCTGGGTCTGAATGTTGAAGTGTGTGGAGCATATCTTGTCCAAGTTCACTGGAAATGATGAGTCCATCCAATTCTCTGGTGTCCATGTCTTCATCTCTCCCAGATTGAAGCCTGCCAATTATCATTTTGCATGTCTGCATAATGCAACTGACAATAATGTGCTGATATGTTAACAGCAATCTACCCAAGAAAACATCAATCTTCCCAAGAACACACATACATCTAAAA
This sequence comes from Ophiothrix spiculata, assembly GCA_000969725.1. Lineage (NCBI taxonomy): Eukaryota > Metazoa > Echinodermata > Ophiuroidea > Amphilepidida > Ophiotrichidae > Ophiothrix > Ophiothrix spiculata. The sequence goes on along the minus strand of JXSR01S007304.1, from coordinate 21,499 downwards.
AGAACATAGCCTGAAGGCTCACGCTATATCATCTCTACAAAAAGCATGGAAACTGAAACAAGAAAATGATATAAGTGCAGACAGAAATAGCAAATTGTGAAAGGAGAAGAAAAACCTGTCCTGTCAGTATGAGCCGTAAATGCCCATTTTGAGCTAAAGAAACTCTATTTTTCAATGAATTTTACCCAAAGGCCTCCAAGCACTTTGTCACTGAAAGACTGCCTACATTATGTGTATTTTGTTCCAATCTTGTCACTGAAAGACCCCACATGTCGAGGTGCACGATTGTACTCGTAGGTCGTCACTTTCATATGTGAGTGCCACCCCATCCCAGGGTAGAGATATTCGCCATGCATGTTACTGGTTTCAAATGTAATGGGGGACAGGATGTGAATTAGCCAAGTTATCCTTAGAGAGGAGATGTTTTGTAAGATTCTGTTGAATCCCTGTAAGCAGTCTGTGAACTTTGCCCTCTAGCAGTAGGATTCCTGATGAATGTAGACCTACAACTGATTTGTTCAGAGTGAATCTATAAGAGTGGATTACATTTTATATTGGTTCACATGACCAGCTTTTAAATATTTGTGGCCATCCATCTAAAAGGAACCGTAAATGCAGCAAACTTCATTTTGCGCTATGTAATAGTGAAAATACATGTCATGGTTGTTATTTGCCAAAATTGTTTGTTTGTTTACCTCGGTTGGTCCGTGACGGACACATGCCATTAGATCCATGATGTACTCATGGTCTCTTCCAAGCTCATACCAAAGTACCAACCCAGATAGCCAGAAATGGCTAATCTATGCATGCTGGCCAATGCCAATCTTTGTAAAGATGCCGAAAATAGAAAAGATAGCAAGAAAAAGAGTTTTTTATGGCAGATTCACAATCCTTGTGCTTAATTCAAACAACCAGCAAAGTTTCATTTCAAGAAAATAATCAGAAATATGAAATATATCTGTATGTTCTAGGGACAATTAACAGAAAATAAAGGGCTTACTGATCTTTGAACGCATTTATCTCAATTATTCATTTTACTCCTACAACTTTTGACGGACCATAACTTGACTTTTGGAAATCGAGTGAAGTTTTATTTGAAGTGTCATTTTTAATCCTTGTAACGTGGTCTTCGCAAATATATAAAACAGTGAAAATGACAAAAAGCTGCATTTACGGCTGGTTTGGGATGGATGATATCATTTTGTGAGAGTTGGAAAGTTGAAGTCTGCTTCTAAATTAGTTAATTGCTCGTTAGTTCTTTTTATGATTCGCCATACCAGGTTTTGGCGATTTTATTGCAGAATGAGGGCACAATGACACTATGGTGCATTCAGCATTTTTGAAATACAAATTTATTTGGACTATGTTATAGAGTACATACCATACCCCATAATGCACGTTAAATTCATATGGAAAAAAACACCACATCCTTAGATAACTTTTCATGCCTGAAAGTCTATATCTTCCTTAAAATTTCTTTAAACATTTAGACAGTGTGAGAAAAGTATGGTATTTTCATGTTCAAGATGATCTTTGAGTTAACCTCTGAATCAAATTAGATCAGTTTTTGTTTTGTTTACAAATTTGCAAAATTGAATCCATTGAACATGATATCTTGCAGGGTGGCCTTTATATTTTAAGTCATATTACCAAAGTAGCAGTTATAAGAGGGGAGCGTGGCCGAGCGGTTAGAGCACGGGTCTCGTAATACAGAGGTTGTGGGTTCGAGCCCCGGGCCAGGCGGTTTAAGTCTCCTTGTTTCCTTGGGCGTCGGAAGTCACGTTAAGCCATTGGTCTTCTGTGGGAATGCTCCTTCTTGGGGCGCTGCAGCTCTTATTTCGCATTGTGTTCTTTGCTTTGAAAAAAAAGTTTTTCAAGTGCACACTCAATTCTAATAATAATATCTGTTTTTTATAGAGATTTTCCATTTAGATCAAACAGCCAACTGCTCACCACTCTAATGCCAGCATTTTATATTGTGTCCCACCCCCCTGAAATGACGCCCATGCTTAGAGCACAGGTCTCATAATACAGAGATTGTTGGTTCGAGCCCAGGGCGCGGCAGTTTATGTACTCCTTGTTTCCTTGGGCAAGAAACTTTGCTCCAAATGCTCCGTGGTAAAAAAAATCACGTTAAGCCGTTGGTCCCTTGCGCAAATGCTCCTTCTTGGGGCGCTGCATACAGTGTATACCTGGCGAGTCATGATGAGTCACTGGGGCACACAATGTCTGCTGATTTTGTGATCATTATTGAGCTATACTTTTCGTCTATGACTTATGAGGACTTTTGACACATTTATTCATTTTTTACAATGGGATTGTGGGATTCAGTGAGGTAAGGGAAGGGGGTAAGTTGTTGACATAGAAGATAGTTCTGTTTTGCATTAGCAGCTCATATTAAAACTCATCAAGTCTGAAATCAGATAAATATGATACCAACCAAAGGTGTGGAATAGATATCTGAGAATGTCAAACATGTGAGATGTGAGTGATTATGAAATGGGTTACTTTACATATGGTGATTCATCTCAGCAGTAACTATGTTCGTACATGTGTAATTTTTAAAGCATTTTCATGTATTCAGTTTCTCAAGTACAAAACTGGATGCATAGAATATTAAACTAAAACATCTAATGAAAAATAGAAAAATAGATAGATTACAAAATTAATGGAACACAATTATTAAATTTGATTTTGAATAAAATATGTCATTGGGAGTTTTAACTATTTAGAGGGAGGTGTCTCAGACACACTTAAATAGTGGGTCATATTATTTTCAGGTTGTCAAATTAAGTGTCCATGTAAATTTGATGTGACCAGTACGGGTGTCATGTAGGCGTATGATTTTGCATACTCTTGCCTGATGATTGATCAATGACCTCCCTTTTTTCATATTTTTATAATAAATATCAAAACATGTGTGTATTTTAACTTGATTTGTCAAATTCCCTCAAATGGATCCCTCTTTCAAGGAATCAAAGTTGAAGTCGGCTTCTAAATTTTTATAGTTAAGTGCTCATTAGTTCTTTTATGATTCACCATACCAGATTTTAGCTATTTTATTGCAAAATAAGGGAAGAATGACACTAGTGTGTATTCAGCATTTTTAAAATACAAATTCATTTGGACTATGTTTATAGTATGCCATACCCCATAATGCATTTTAAAGCAATATTATAAGATTTTGTTCAAAAATGGTTTATATAGTAAAAACAGCATAAAAGGAAGGAGTGTGACAGCCGTAAAAGCATTTTCAAGTGTATTTTGTATCATCATCAGCATCATATGAACCAGTATTTTAGACCAACAAAACTGGAATATTGACCAACACTATTCAAAACTGTTATAAAACAGTATTTTTTTTGACCAACAATACTTGAATATTGAGATAATTTTAATTTGATTTGTCAAATTTCCTCAAATAGATCCCTCTTTCAAAGAATCAGGACCAAAATCATTTTGATCTTACAGACCACATGAATGTACCTCAGTTTCATGTTTTTTTTTTATTGTTTTCATATATGACTGCATCCCCCCTTCCCAAGGGGGGGGGGGGGTGGATGCAGTCATATATGAATATATTGGACCAAGGCAGATATCACCGTTTGCAAAAAGTATGCACATAATCATCTGAATAAAGTGGGAATAGTGCCTTTTCCGTTTGGGTTAGCTGGCAGAGAAACTGTGCCTATCACTCCCTATAGACTCCCCTTATCCTTGCAAATCTGAAGTTGTCAGTTGGAAATATGGCTCTATGGGATATATGTCTACTTTTGCCTGGTGGGGGATTGATTGTGTACAAGTACAAGTGAAATTAGGGGGTTGCTTAACTTTTGATGCTACGAACAGTGGGGGGGGGGGGGGGAATTTGTTATTACTACACCTCTTGAATATTTATAAGTTAATACAGTATTTTTATTAGTCAAATAGTGAAGACGCATAAAAAGTATTGTTGACTTCTTTTCCGCATGTGCGTTAATACTCGGATGCAGCCGCGCGGAGATGCGTTTTTGCATTGCGTCTGTGTTTTGCACACACGCAGGGAAAGTAGTAAAAACTTTCGCATGGTACTATTATCGTATGGCTCACTGCAAAGTACTAAATTTGTTAACTTTCAGATTTATTTCTAAGTTATATTTTGACTTTTTGAAGGTGTAGTAAAACAAATATAACATGGTTTATTTTGGAGAAGTATTGCAAAATACTGTCCCTCGGTTTTGGATGATCGAGACTTCCTCCCTCGCCTGCGCCTCGGGAGGAAATCTCGAACATCCAACACCTCGGGGACAGAATTTTGGGATACTTCCCCTCAAACCATGTTGTAATTTTATACTATCAGATCAGATGTTTCCTCCTCATAATTTCTTAATATTTGGTGCTTGACAGTCATTACTGAAGATATAGAATGTGTAACATCTGATGAAGATAAAATTTTATCCCATGTACCTTTAAAAAGGTTGAGGAAAACCTTTAATTTACCACATGTAGAAAAAACCTTGCATACCCGAGTACTGTACTTTATGTCTAACAGAGATGTGTTATGCTCACGATTCATGCGATATTAAAACAAATATATGTATGAAACTGATTACTTCAAGACATAAGTACATGACCCTGTTTTATCTTATTATTTCACTTCAAGCTGCTCAACCTTGCTATATGAAATCCAATTAAACTACATCTTGCCTAGATATTCAGCTATAACATTCAAAAATAATTGAATAAAAGTATTTTATACATATCCGCTCACATCAGAACATAAAGTAAATTGCATTATCTTCCAGGTTAAAAGCATTATTTACATGAATACTTTTACATGTATTATTTCCATGCATTGAAAGCAATTAACTCTTCCCCCACTGAATCTGGAATTACCTTATACCAAGAAATTGCCCAATTCCAAGTAACAGGGGTATGATTTGCCCAGATTTGTCTTGATTTCAAGACTTTTTGCAATATATCCCAGGATTTTTTCATGAGTAAATTGCTAGAAAAACTGATCACACAAACTGGAAAAAATCATGATAAAGGAATTTTAATCCGAAACTGCCTCTGAAATGATGTTTCCTGCAATATTTAATGTGTATAAATCCTCTAGCTTGGACCAAGACTTTTTTAAAAACCTCAATCACAGCCCTGAAGTAATTTGTGTAGATTCGGTGCCGTACCCAAGGGGTGCTATGGTCACATAACCACCGGTCGCCTACTGGTGTCTGGTAATTGGAAGGAAGCCCCAATGCCAAAACATTGTTATACATAACATCAGTATGATGCCGGTGAATGCTTGGACCATAGCTGAAGATAGCAAAACAAGCCACAGGTTATAACTCCAAATTAAATTCTTGCGGCATGCTTTCGGCATCTCTACGGCCCAATGACAACACCCGTTCTCCAGTCACTGGCCGAAGTTTCTACCCGCTGTGACGCTAAAGACACATTGTAACCGTACCACAAGGTTACTTGACCAGGGTATTACAAATGTAGTCATGATAATGAAAGCGCCTCAAAGAAAACACCTGCCCAGTGGCTTACCATTGTGAATGTTTGATTGTGGTGCTAAAAGTTTCGTATTTTAAGTTTTTGGAACCACCAAGGTAATTAAAATTTTGGTGGTAATTTTGGTTTCTTTTTTTTTCTTGAACCTGTTCATTTTTACAACTGCATTTCTTGTTCCTGTTTCTTCCTTGCAGGGTTCACCAGGAATGTTAAACATTGCCTACTCGGTGGAATGGCGCCCTCTATGGGAACCTTTTTATATCAGTCATCGGAACGTACCATTATATGATGAGCGCTTCAAACAGTATGGATTCAATAGAATAAGCCAGGTAAGATTGATAGTGACATTTTGCCTTAACAATGGGTCAAAAATATGAACAAGTGCAGGTCTGTTTGGCAAACTTACAAAGATTTAGCTATGAGAAAATGATAATGTGATACTTCTCACATATTACTATTCATTGTACATTCAATGATCCGTTTCAAAAGGGCACCTTATCTTGTTGAGTACAGTACTGGTACTGCAAATTTCAGAGATATGCATGAATCAAAGAAAGACCTTAAATAGAATCGTAACAAACAAACACAATCATATCACTTGCTCTAAAAAGACAATTTTCCGCAAATTCATTTCTTGGATTGCTGTCAGCAGTGTTTCTAGTTTCCTAAATTTTGAGATTCCAGATGTACGACTGTTGATTTAAAAGTGAACATAATTCTTCTAAGAATATACTTACCAACTTGATTTCTTTACTAAAATATATTGTTAATCATAAAGTAACAAAGACGTTTACATTTTAAGAATTTCGTAATTTATTTCTAGAAACACTATCACTGAATTTCTCATTCACCGGAGAATAAGAATTTCAAAGCACAAATAATTATCTGCTTTGGTATAAATGTTCAAGTTCAACATAAATGGTCTTGAGTATTAGTTATTAGTTGGAAGTACTTTCTAAAAATGCAATAAAAACAGTAGATGTTGAGGAAAGTTGAAGTTCACATTGGTGATCGTGGCTAATGCCTTAACCAACATTTAAGCATCGTGAGCAATATTTTTTCTCCAGAATAGTCAAAGCGGACATTGCGAGCGAATATCTCTCAGGCAAGCGAATGTCTCTGGATGCAAAGCCTAAATACACAAAAGTGTTCAGTAGTTTTCCAAGATTTTTGTGCAGTATTTTATTAAGGAACAACCTACATTTATGTGTTTTGGTGCTTTAGGTGTTCTTTCGGTGGACATTAAGGGAATTTTAATGGATCCTTTTTGTACATTGTCAAATTTAGGGGTGAGATGTGATGCCCTCAATGCACCTCCTGGCTACGGGTCAAGTTTATCGAGATGTTTTCATGTCCTTTTCAAATGGTAACAAAATACAAGAAAATACACTAACCATACTACAGGGTCTATGTACTAACATTGATTTACTCAACACCATGCATATCAGTTTAATAGCTAAGTGTCGCTTTTGTTAAAAGCTCATATTTAAAACTTTTTAAAACTGTATCTTAATATTGACCAGCCACTTTGATAAATAGTCATAGTATGCGCAAGTTACCGCACATTATTAATAAATCTTTTTAAGTCAATTTCAAGTCAATATTATTATAAAATTCAAGAGATTTTGTGATGTAGCACTAAAGCTCTGAAACAATTATTGTGTGTCACACCTCATTGATGTGTTGTCTATGATTTTAATAAATTTGAAAATAAATACTAAATACACACATTCCTGGTATTAAACTTAAAGGGGCATAGAACAAGTTCAGCATCATCCCCAAACTTTTTCCAAACCATTTTGAGATTTTTGCATCATTTGAAGTATTAGCAGTAATAATAACAGCTTGTAAATTTTTATTTTCAAATTCAAACCCAATATATCAAAGTATTTAGATATTCTGTTATTTCTAATTATCGTTGTCGACAACGATAAATACTGCCCTCTTTAGTTGAATTTTGAAAATTGGCCTTTTCAGGAGGTCTGATGAAAATTCCAAATTTCTTTTCATTTTTCTGCAATCTATGATGTGAAAGGAATGTTTTACAAACAAATCTTTGGCCTTTTCTCATTATATAACATCAATAAATACATTAAGAGAATAGCCTCATACCCAAAATCAATAAATAAAATAAAATTCTAATTTTTGACTTATTTGAAGGTTTTGATTAAAATGTTCCCTATATCTGGAAATTGACTATTATTTTCTAACATAGGAAGTGTAAATCATCCACAAACAAAATTTCAAAACTTTGTCCAATGCCCCTTTAATGATAAGGCCTATTATAATTGAATACACCACTACAAGTAAACCCCAACTCAGTAGCTCCCTTCTGTAAATTATACTTGTAACAAAATATAAATGCATAAAAATCTCTGAAAATGCTTTCACATCAATAAAAAGCATTTCCATGTCTATATCCTAATCATAGTGTCACATTTGACCATGTAGTTGACTTTTTAGACATTGTTATAGATAATTGTTATAGTATATAGTTGCTATATTTAAACAGCCAGTACAAGAAAACCTCAACTCCATGAGTTCCCCTCTGCAACTATATACTATGAAAATTATCTGACAATGTCTAAAAAAGTCAACTACAAGGTCAAATGTGACACTATGATTGGGATATGGACATGGAAATACCCTTTAGTGATGTGAAAGCATTTTCAGAGATTTGTATGCATTTATATTTGTGACCCGTCATATCGAAAGGTACCTTAAGGTCGGCAAAATCAGAATTGATTTTTTGGTCTCATCTGAAAGCTGAGATTTTAAGCTTTAAAATGACACCTTGATTTTGGTTATTGGATGTTTGGTTGCGAAGTTACACCCAAATTGGTAAAAGGCATCGGGCTGATTCGGAAAACTATAGTTCTGAGATAATCAAGTTTTAAGTTTTTGTACTTTGTTAATCTTGAATGGAGACAGGATATTTAGCTTGGTTTTTAATACTTTTTTCTTATGTTTTGGATGTTGGAACCTGATTAATATGATAGAATACACTTCAATGATAACCTTTCTGATGAAATTAGAAATTCGACCTTGGACGTGATTTTTGACTATGATCAGTTTCAATGGCCCGTATCTCGTAATGTACTATGCTGGTATTAAGATACCTTTCGATATGACGATCCACATTTTTACTGAAAGGAGCTATTGGAGTTGGGGTTTTCTTGTACTGACGTATTCAATTTCATAGTGTATTTAAGTTGCAGTAGTACTTGGTGGATGTTAAACCAAATGTTCAATTTTTTTACACTTGAGGGCTAATATGCTATAAATATTGATAATTCTCACTCAATTTTATTTTATGAGGTTGTGTTATTTTGATTCTAATGAGAGATTTATCACAGGGTTGAAAGGGGATTTCTGCATTTATTTAGAAAATGGTTGAGGGGCCATATTTTGGCTTTTTGTTTAATTTAAAGCCATTTTTTTGCATTTTAACCTGAAGGCTAAATGCCAAATTTGAGTTTCTTAAATTTCAAATTCATTTAGGGTGCACCATTAGATATTCAGGGAGAGGGGGACACGGAAGTTAGAGTCAAAATAACATTTTCTTTTTTGGGGGGCAAACATTTGATGCAATTTCAAAAAAAAAAAAAAAATGTTTATTCTTTATCTTATAGTAGCAATTTTTTCCCCTTCTCATATTTGATTCAAGATTTTTTCTTTCCCTTTTCCCCCAAAAAAGTTCCATGGCCCCTTGAGAATGAAATGATGTGACCCTTAAGCAAAATGGTTTTTCTCTTTTGTAAAACAAAGTCTCCTACATCCCTGTTATCAGCCAAAAGGAATTTCATGTGTAAAATTGCCGGGGGCACTTAAGTATAATGCTGCAGGCATAGTGTGACCACAGTTTTTCAAACAAAAAAAAAAATACTGGAGATTTATTATAGTGCACTATGCCTCCCAGATTTGTAATTCCACTCGGCCTCTGCACATTTTACAGGTGTTCGCTGACCACTGTGGCCCAAGTAAGCTCCATTCCACACCAAGCATCATTTCAGATTCTGCAGCAACCTCCAGGGGCTCTGAACCTTGATCAGCCCATATTTGCACCATCGCTGCCCGGATCAGCTCCTGGAGTTTCGTACGGGTTTCCACAAGACAATTAGTAGTTCCCTGTCTGAGGGAATTTCAAGCACACTCAACTTTTTGCACCAGCGGAGTTCGAACTCGGGACCTTCCGCACCGCAAGCGAGCGCCTTACCGATTGAACTAACTTGACTTCAAAACAGGGTGATTTTTTTAAGGCCAAAACATAGGCCCTACCCTTTTTTCCCAATTCACAACCTAAAATAGGATTTTACCATGCATTACCATTTTAACACTACTAGGGTTTTAAAAAGTACTCCATTTCTTGAAAATGGCTGCTTTTGATACCCTGAACGGTGTCACCTGATTCACCCTTCTGTTCTCAAAACCAACTCTAATTCATTTTTTTCTTGGTCGTGCTATGCCTGCAGCATTATCACCGAGCGGTTAGAGCACGGATCTCGTAATACAGAGATTGTGGGTTTGAGCCCCGGGCGGGTGGTTTTCGTCTCCTTGTCTCCTTGGGCAAGAAACTTTACTCTACTTGCTCCGTGGTCGGACAGTCACGTAAAGCCGTGGGTCCCCTGTGCGAATGCTCCTTCTTGGGGCGCTG
>JXSR01S007304.1:0-11299 GCA_000969725.1 Ophiothrix spiculata | reverse complement strand
CTTGCTCCGTGGTCGGACAGTCACGTAAAGCCGTGGGTCCCCTGTGCGAATGCTCCTTCTTGGGGCGCTGCATACAGTGTATACCTGGTGAGTCTTGAGTGGGTAAAATTAAACCTGGGTGTCTAAAGAAAAGAGGACCCATAGAAATGTTTACAAAGATACAGTATCTAATTGCCAAGACCCAAACATTAGACATTGCAATGCAGTTTAAGTGCACTTAAGAACAGGTGGTCATTATGGATTGTATCTTAAAAGAAAAACATTAAGTACAAACTAAACATGACCACAATCACCTGCTTAATGATAGGAACCCCAGGATGAGTGAGTTGAAAAAGACGATGCATTGACCTTCAGATACAGGGGTTGCCTTTACACTTTTAAATCTACAGGACAGAAGGACCAGTAAGTCTAAAAATCCACACGTCCTTCACTAAATTTACAGGTCCTTCAGAAGGACTTTTAATTCTAAAATCAGTGACAGCCTAAAAAAACGATCGGACCGAAGGACCATCTCATTGCTGAACTGGTCGGTCCTTTCGGAATTCTGTCGGTTGGGACCGACGGTCCGACGGTAAAGTCGAACCCTGAGATAGGCTACCTTTTTGTTGCATCTTTCAGAATATTTAGTTTGTGACTGCATAGCCCAAAATTTTAAAAAAAAATGTATTAAACTGATAAAACCTTCAGAGAGGCTACTTTCTATTTGTTGACTCCATATTTCAGTCAGTTTACCTGCAAAACATAATGTTTTACACCTGAAATTTTAAAAAGTGACAAACATTGGTGGCAGAATAGGTGATAATAGATGTACAAAATATCCTAAACCTAAAAAAACATAAAACTTGCTAATATTTTTAATTCAGAATCAGAATAGGGTACATTAAAAATTTTCACATTGTACATTTGCTATTTTAATTAAGAGAATGATCACTGAAGTCAAATGTCACTCTACTTTCAATGAATTATTCTAAATTTTAAAACAATTGAGCATGCAGTACATACCAAATCTGTCTAAACTAGGTCACAACTACAACAGCAACGACTACAAAAATAACACCAACAGCAGCAGAAGCAGCAACAAAACAACAATTGATAACAACAACTACAACAACATCAACAATAACAACACCGGGCAACAACATCATCAATAAAGGGACATCGTCCGATTGCCTCAACTTTTTTCAAACTTTTTGTGATTTTGGTACCAAAATTTTCCTCATATTTCTCTTATTACCTGTGTGAAATTTCATTGCTGAAGTACATTTCGTTTTGGAGATATACATGAAAATGTGTATAATTATGGTAACCATAATTAATTTTACGTATCGGCGCCTCTGAAATACAAATTTGCCCACAGTCAAAACGGTTTGACCGATTGAGCTGAAATTTGAAACTTAAGTTAAATCTTTTGAGTGGTCATCTTTCATATGACATTAAAATCTTAATTTTGAAAAATCGGACCAAGATCTTTTAACAGCAGCAACATACATGTCTTTGATCTGTACTATAGTCACTGTACTTTTAATGGTATTGACAAAGGTGAAACAAGACAAGCAGAACTCACCTAAATCAAGAACGACTGAATCATTTCAGACAGGAAAATCGGTCTACAGTTATAGTAAATTACCACAGACTAAAGTGAGTTGATACAGTCATAGACAAAAGTGTTGGAACTAAATTTTCATGAGATCGACATATTCTTGTCAGAGTTTTGGTTTAATCAAATTGATTTCCCCATAAGTTTTGTGGCTCTTGTTATGTGCTTTTTCAAAATTCAATTATTTTTTGAGGTAGGAATATAGAAATATTTCACTGTTTGGTGGATTATTTTTACCAGTTACACAGCTGATGTTGCCCCTGACTGGGTGTAAAAATTTCTTAGGAAAATTAAGTCTCCTTCCCCTTCGCACTGAATTAGAAAAAAATCACTAGCCCATTCATGTGGTTTCAAAACTTTGCAACAACTCACATGAAGTTCCTAGTGAAAATATTGATTTCAATATCTCTTGGATCTTTACCACTTAACAGAAAATGAGTGCAGGGAATAAAAATTGTTTCTATACGATTGACAATAACACTGACCAATCAGAGTCCCAGTATTTACCATTCCAAGACAAATACACATATCAAATTCCATAGAGAAGCGCTCCTTAGCCGTCACTTAAATAAATACATCGACCAGACTTTGTTTCCTCTCAAGTATCTGAACGGTGTAAATTGTACTTGAACACAGGGGTATTAACCTTGCCATTATTTGCATTAGAAGCAAGAGAAGGAGTCGTTTCAGCCCATGGATATTTTTATCTCTTTGCATCCATTGGGGTAATATTTGTATTAGATTTATCATCGTTTTCTTCAATATCCACAACACATACAGGCCAGGAAAAAATGTAAATTTAAAATTCAGCGAATTTGCCCGAATTCAGCGAATTTAGCTCAAAATTTTGAGTGCAATGTGCTGCGTATATAAGCGGCACCATGGGGGGGGGGGGGGGGGGGGGGGGGGGGGGGGGGGGGGGGGGGGGGGGGGGGAGTCAGTCTGGGGGGCTCCCTCTGTTGTGGAAAATTTTGACCCTAAAATGTTTGCTTTTTTGTGCCTCAAAAATGATTCAACTATGGTTCCAAATATGTCACAGATCGTAGTTATTCATGATCACAAAATCACTGCCATGGTAGCGCCTGCTTTTTTGCTTTACGAAGGGTGGCATGCTCTATGGTGTGGGAGGTCCCAGGATCGAATCCGAGGGGAAACCACCCCCTTTTGACATGGGAATTTCCGAGGAGAACAAAGTTTGGATCACTTTCTCAAGTAGATACCTAATTTGAAATAAAGAATTCTGAGAAAGATCCCATTTTGTATTATTAAACAATGAGTCGAGAAACATGAGAAAGACCCCATTTTATATTAGGTACATGTATGTTTGTCAAAGGAAAACATCTCCTATATCATACTTTAGTTTTTTCTCTATTTTACAAGCCCATACTTGAACAAAGAGATGTAGCAAAGCTTGTTCTAGTTGTTGATGATAACTCATTAAATTTTGATGACCATTCCAAAATTGATGTTTTAAACACAAATATAAAACCTAGGCATACTTTCTTCAGTAGATAGCAATATTTGGCAGTATCTCCAAAGGATATTTTATTAATTCCCCTGGTTTCAAAAAATTTAAAATGCCTACTGTAAATTGATTTTTCACTAAATTTGAATGGTGAATTATTTATAATATTTAGACAAATCAAATGTTAAGATTAAAAACAAATGTATTTGAAACAGTGAAATGTAAATAGCAGTAGATTTCCTTACAGTTAACACCTGCATCTTGGCAGTACAATGTTTATGTTTTCCTAACAATTTTGTTAATTTTGTGGTTAAAATACCATGTAAACATCAATTGTACTTTCAGATTTATAACCATGAGTACTGTAAAATGATAGACTTTCAAACCATCCAAATTCAGTTGCAAAGGTTTGCACTATCACAGCCTTCCCAAAGGCAAAGAGTGAACTTTATCACACCAAATATATCAATATTGCATCTATGGTAAATAATCGACAGTCTCATAAGTTTAATTTCCGATGTCGCCATGAGCTATATATTCTATGTGGACAAAGGATGTGATATTCAAGCTCTTGTTATACTGAATTTGCTCACGGCAGGCTGTGCATTTGTAAATATATATGACCGCCAAGTGGAAATTTGTTTATATCATATAGTCATTGCATTATTTGTAAATGATTAATTTAACATAAAAAGATTAGCTTAGAGAGTTTACTTGATTAAATTTTATTAGAAATAAGGCTTTTTAGAAACAAAAGCATAACAAAAAGTGTCAAATATATTGAACACAATTATATGGGTGTGATAGTTTTCCGTAAATACTGTGATATTAGTGCTGTAATCGATTGTCGCAATATTTACAACAGTTTCGACATGTTGATACAAAATGGTAGTATCAATACTAAACCACATCAAAGTCGAGGCAAAAAAACCCCCAAACTAATAAATAGACTGCATGCTTGAAATAAGAGGAAGAGCAGTCTCTCATTCGTTTTAAATATAGGCGTGACGTTGTACATCCCATCAGAGTAAATGTTCACAGCAGCTATTATCGTTCTGATTCGTACATTGTTTATAAAACGGTAGAAACACATCGATGCCCATAGGCCCCGGGGGAGGTATATCCCGGAAGTGGGAATCTTTGTGGCTGAAGTATTGATACGCATGAAAAATGGATACTGCATCTTTGAAAGTACTTTTCAATTGAAGTGACTATTATAGTCTAAACTCGATCATTTCCCCATATCTTTTAACAGTAATCTTTTTACACTTGTTACTGGTAACTCAAGCCTGTATTAGATCTGGCCAAGATCCCTCTACTTACCATTAGTACTGACTAATGCCCCCTCTATCCCTCTCCACTAACCAACCGAGCCGTTCAAGCCAACCGTCATGGAGGTATCCAGATACTTGGCTTGTAGCTTGGCTAGAGGATGTTGCTGCTCAGAATGGCCAATGGAAAATAAATGCCTCAGTCAGAGCTAGCCTGTATGTCAAACTGTGATTATCGATAATGTTATCTACATGTTGGATTTTTGTCTTTCATCATATCGATACTCGAAAAGCCTATCAATTACATCACTAGACTATATGTGTACCGCCGCGGCAAAAGGGTCCAGTTGTCGACTCCTACATGTTGCTCATTGTAGCATATCTGATGTATACAAATACCATACATTAGATATGCTACAAGGAGCAACATGTACGAGCCGACAACTGGACCCTTTTGCCGCGGCGGTACACATATGTCTTAACATAAGGGGGAACTTTGCACTGAAGATATCAATTTTGATTTTATCATTTCATCTGTTACAGCATTTTCTAAGTTTTAATATGACACCTTACTTGTTGAAATTGATCAAGGCGATCACATTTTACAACAGAAAATCTGCTGAAAATTCTTGTTATTTTCTTTATTTTTTGCTCCCTATTTTCGTCAGTTTCTCGAAAAGTGTTCTGTCGCAAAGTCCTCCTTTGAAAAGGGGTGAGTCATCACAAATGATATTGCCCATTCATATTAAAGTGAACTCTACCCACATACGGTTAGTTTAATTTCCACCCTCACCTTTGAGCTATAAAATTAATCACCGACACTGTGGCATAGGATATTTCATTTCAGTTCAATTTATATTGACTTTGGTACTGACCAACCCTTGAGCTTTGCAAATAATGGAACTTTTCATTAGAATATCCTTTAGTTAAATCATCTGAGCATCATCTGAGTGTCATGCAATATTTGTTGGGTTGATTGAAAATCAAAGTCAACATTTTGAAGACGGAAACTTTTTGATTATCCGAAACCACTGCCGATTCCTGCAACCATGTATTTCAAATATTCCCATTAGAATTCGCAATTACTTTACTTCAAAAGTGTACATTTATTGCAAACCCCTTTTCAGGGAAAGTCTGCAGAAGTTTTCATTTTTTGTTCGGACAGCAAAATTGCTATGCAGCCCAGTTCCACTTTGTTTTGCGTTCAATATCACTAGTATTCAAAAGTATCTCAAATTGGCAAAAGTGTCTCAAATTGAAAATAATCTCATATTGTATCTCATTTTGCTTCAAAAAACAATAAGCAAATTTAGATGATTTTCAATTTGAGACATTTTTTTCCAATTTGAGATACTTTTGAATACTAGTGTATTTGGTGGCAACTAGTGTAGTTGCCCAATAGTGCATATCCCTGGTAGACTGGTATGCCAGACTCCTACTTTAATCACTGATGGCTTCCATATCTGATGTCATATTTGAATTGGAAATGCCATTCTTCAAGGTGGAATTTTACTCCTTTGCAAATTGGATGTTATCATATTCCCTTGTCCAAATGAGGTTCTTGAATTAGGACTGCATACCTGTCAACATTTTCACATTCTGATGCGGGAGACTTCTGTAACCAGTTAAATTTACGAGTAATGTTTAAGGGCAACTGACATGTGAGGCCCAAAAGGTACACACGTAGCTTTTGAAAACTGTGGTCTGTAATACAGCTATAGGCACTGCCACCTTTAGGGAATTTCACAAGGTAGATGTATTTTATGTATTCTAATATATTTTCAGATAGTCTTGAGATGTACTGAAACAAAGACTTTCATGAATAATCGATAGTAATTTCATCTTCCATATCAGATTAAAAAAACAAAACAAACTAATTAAACAAAACAACAACAGAAAATAGAGGTTCAATTAGATAATTTTATAAATTGCAAATCCCAAACCTTTTGTTGCTGAAAATGTGTGGTACTATAAAGATGGATGGGAATATTCTTGTATCGTATGACGTACGACAACGAATAAGAAATAGATGTCTTTATAGTGAATTGCTATTTGTTTTGAAAATTGATGAAATTTAATCCTCTGTTTCATTGAAGATTTGAATTAAAAGTAGAAAGCAATTATATTTGATATCGTCAATTTTGAATACTAGTATAGCATGATATCACTTCATATCTTATACAAGTCTTATAGCACATGACATTTATTCTTTAATCCCATTAGGAAGCTGAAATCTTACCCTGACGTCCTATTGAATATTGCAATACGGACCGATAAATAAGTGGCGTTTGGTATCAAATTTGATTTCCAATTCAACATCGTAATGCTATAGAATAGATATGGGATTTGTGTTGTAAACCCATTGCAAGCAGAAGTAGAATTACCAAGAGTGGTCAGTGTAAAATTTGAAGTAGAATAATGGTGGTACGGAGAGTCGCAAGAAATAGTGTCTACAGAGAAGAAAATGGTTTGAAAAGGCCAATTTTTGTATTGATGTAAAGTTGTGTTGTACTTTTAACTACATCTGAATTTTTGGTAGCTAATTGATTATATCTTGCTTTTGTTAATTTTCGTACTTAATCATGCAACTGTATAGGTCTACTGCTAATCGTTTTCCCTTGAACATCTTTGGAATTGGGATCTTCCTGTCCATGTTGAAAGGAAACAAAAGGAAACATAATTTGTTTTTATAGCTTTGGGCTAATAGTTTGAGGTGCTTGTGCCAAAATCTTGTGCAGAGGCTAAAGAAAGTGAGAGGAAACATTTTTTTTTTCACACATTTTCAGAAACATGTTGCTTAATTTTCCCAGCCTTAGCAGGAACACTGGTTCATAACCTGTGGTTATAATTAGTATAAACAATTGTTTCTTCCAAATGGATGTCTTCTGTTGAAGAAAAGTTTTTGTCAAGAATGCTAGTAAAGATGCAAATTTTGGTTTATAAATTGAATTGCTGTTGGTCTAAAAAAGAATTGCAACACTGATAGCTTCTCCGTCGTAGAAAACTAGAATTATTTGCCTTAAAATGGGCACTGATGGAATCTCAAGGTCAGTTTATCTTTTTGTAGCAATTAATAAATTTTTTGTTTTACACTAGCATCATTTGGCAAAAGTCTCAAAAAATAAGTAAAAATCCTCTAAATTGATAGTTCTTGGTTCATAACCTGTGGCTATAACTAGTATAAACAATTGTTTCTTCCAAATGGAAGTCTTCTGTTGAAGGAAGGTGTTTGTCAAGAATGCCAGTAAAAATGAAAATTTTGGTGCTTTGCATGCTCTTTTTAAACCAGCAGATGGATCATGTTCTATCTTTTCTAATACAAAATATCAGTAGAATAATATAAAGAAATGAGAAATAAATTTATCAATTTAATACGTCTGTTTCAAAATTGAATTGAAATCTAAGTATTAAATATTTAAGGTGCCAATTGTTGGAAAGATTTATGGCAGTGATGTTAGTGAGCTATGATAATTTGTTGAGTGAAGCTTCATCCACCTGCTCTTGCTATTCAACTTATTGTTTTATATTTGATTAAATATTGATGTAGAAAATGATAAATTTACGGATGGGTGAATGGTACTTTAGTTTATAATCGAAGATTAAACCTAAATTTGTACTGAATGCAAATGAACAACTTTGATCAAGTAGCAAATGTAAATCGGGTTGTTACACTGAAAACCTCATATACATAGATGTATTTAGGTAATTTCAGTTTTACATTATATGTGCAAAAATGTGGTAAAGATATTTTCAGAAATGTTGCAAAGACATATGAACCACTCTCTGCACTTTTGCTTTTATCAAATTTGCCAAGATTACTCTATTTTATTGTAATTTATGCAGTTAATTATTTATAACTTTTGGTATCATAGCCATATTCCAGTTTTATGCTTCATAACCTATTAGGAATTGGATATATTTTGCATGTAAGAATATTTATCTAATTGGGATTATCCTTATGATTCTATCAACATTTGAAGCATAAATTCATTACTAAGGAATAACCCATTTTAGTCATTTTGGTAACTTTAGAGAACATGCATTCTTTTTCTAAGGATGATGCATATGTTGTTTACATATATTTTGTGTGTCCAAATACAATGTATTGGCTAACTGATTAGTAAGAAATAACAGAATAACCATATATTAATACTGAAGCATTTTATCATTCTAATTTTTATGCACATGTGAATTTAAAAGATAGCAATATTTACCTAATTCAAATGTATAAAATCATACAGAGAGAATATTCTTTAAATACCTGAATACGATGAAAATCAGTGGATATATTGAAAGGTTGCACATTAAAATTACACCAAACAAGCACTTAATTTTTTCTTGAATTTTGGATAAATCTGTTTTTAACATAGGTAGTTATCTTTGATGATAATCCAGAAAAATGTTAATACTATGATATTAAATCTAGAAGAGGAATTTAATATAAAAATTGCAAAATTAATTACCCAACTGCTAAAGTTATTTTTCTACAAGCAACCATTTTTGGACACTTGGCACTTAAAGCAAATTATATTTGAAGCAGAAAATGGCATATATACACAGTCTGACTGTCTCTTCCCCTCGCTTATCCTTTATTAATATATAGCAATTATATGCAATAATTGAATTGCTCTTATGCAAAATAAAGAATCCCTGATTGCATCGATAATCCATCCATTAAGAATTACAGCACTGAAATCTCTCCTATCGGAGATGACTACAATTATTCCTCTAAAATGGGGATGGAATAAAAGGTCATTTTTGTTTTGTTCTTGCAATTAATATTATTTGTTTACACTTTATAGAAGAGAATATGTGTTATATTTTTACATCATTTGACCATTTCCATACAAACCTGCAAATGTTTTATAGTTGCATAGTATTTTCAAGGATATAATCTGCCATGATGTTGAATACTCCTAGCAAATTACATTTGAAACAGAAAATGGCATATACACACTCTGAGTGTCTCTTCCCCTCGCTTATGTATTAATACATAACCATTATATGCAAGTAATTGAATTTCTCTTGGGCTTTTATAATGAAGTTTTTTCTTGCAATTAATATATTTTTGTTTACACTTTACAGAAGAGAATCTGTGTTAAATATTTGCATCATCTGACCATTTTCAGATAAATATGCAAATATTTTATCTATATAGTTGCATACTATTTTCTAGGATACAATCTGCTATGATGTTGAATACTCATAACAAATTACATTTGAAGCAGAAAATGGTATATACACAGTCTGACTGTCTCTTCCCCTCGCTTATCATTTATTAATAACCACTATATGCAGTAATTGAATTGCTCTTGGGCTAAATAAAGAAACTCGTGATTGCATTGGTAATCCATCCATTAAGAAATACAGCACTGAAATCTCTCCTACTGGAGATAACTGCAATTATTTCTCTAAAATGGTGATACAATACAAGGTCTATTTTGTTTTTTTACTTGCAATTAAGATATTTTTGTTTACACTTTGTAGAATCTATGTTAAATGTTTGCATCATCTGACCATTTCGAAATAGATCTGCAAATGTTTTATAGTTGCATAGTATTTTCAAGGATATAATCTGCCATGTTGTTGAATACTCATGACATAACAAATTACATTTGAAGCAGAAAATGACATATACACAGCTTATCATTTATTAATATATAACCATTTTATGCAAGTAGTTGAATTGCTCTTGGGCTTTTAGTTTTTCTTGCAATTAATATATTTTTGTTTACACTTTATAGAAGAGAATCTATGTTAAAGTTTTGCATTATCTGACCATTTTCAGATAAATCTGCAAATATTTTATCTATATAGTTGCATGCTTTTTTCTAGGATACAATCTGCCATGATGTTGAATACTCATAACAGATACATTGTACATTTGAAGTAGAAAATGGCATATACACATCCCGAGAGACTCTTCCCTCTCTTATCATTTATTAATATATAACCATTATATGCAATAATTGAATTGCTCTTATGCAAAATAAAGAAGCCCTGATTGCATTGGTTATCAATCCATTAAGAATTGCAACACTGATAGCTTCTCCGTTGTAGAAAACTGTAATTATTTGCTTAAAATGGGCGCTGATGGAATCCCAAGGTCATTTTATCTTTTTGTAGCAATTAATAGGTTTTTGTTTTACACTTAATGGAAGAGCATCTAGCATCTGTGTAATATTGTTAAAGAAAACGAAGAGGAATGCATGGAGATTGGACTACTTTTCCAGTCTGGAATCATTTTTAAAGCTCACAAAAACTGCTTTAAAACTGTTTTAAATAATATTTTGCATTGGACATTGCAATGCGGTTTAAGTGCACTTAAAGAACAGTTGGTCGTTAGTGATTGTATCTTAAAAGAAAGGCATAGAGTACAAATAAAACTTGACCACAATCACCTGCTTAATGATATGAACCCCAAGATGAGTGAGTTGAAAAAGACGGTGCATTAACCTTCAGGATATTAAAGATGGGCTACCTTATTGTTGCATCTTTCAGACTTTTTAGTTTGTGACTGCATAACCAAAAATTAAAAGAAAAATGCATTAAACTGATTAAACCTTCTGAGAGACTACTTTCCATTTGTTGACACATCTTTCAGTCAGTTTACCTGCAAAACATAATTATTTTTACCTTAAATTTTAAAAAGTGATAAACATTGATGGCTGAATTGGTGGTAATAGTTGAACAAAATTATCCTAAACTTAGAATAACATAAAAGTTGCTAATATTCTAAATTCAGAATTGGGTACATTAAAATGTTTCACATTGTACATTAAAAGGACGATCACTGAAGGCAAATGTCACTCTACTTTAAATGAATTATTCTGATTTTTAAAACAATTGAGCATGCAGCACATATACCAAATCCCTATTTCTTGATCACAACAACAACAGCAACAACAACAGTAGCAGAAGCAGCAACAAAACAACAATTAATTAATAACAACAATTACAACAACA
>JXSR01S007303.1:29806-42033 GCA_000969725.1 Ophiothrix spiculata | reverse complement strand
TAAATAATTATAATGTGGCTGTAAATTAAATGGATACAGCTAATATAACAATGAATGTATTAAAAAAGTCATTTAACGTCTAATTGGTGTTCTTTAAGGCCTAGCATTTCCAACCCCTATGTCTCAAGGCAATCATCATTTCCTTTCTTAATTAGCAAAAAACCGAACGAAAATCCGTTATTTAGAACTTTTATAACAAAACGTTGATATTGGTGGCCATTTTTGCCATGATGCAATTTTGCCCGATTTTCCAATCCGAAAGTACTTTATGACGTAATAATTACGTAACGCCTTGGCCGATGATGATCTTGGTATCGTTGGATAGGGGAGGATTATACCTATCTATTAATATTAATATTTATAATAATTAATATAAACCAAGTTCATAGGGGGTTCCGTTCCAAAATATTACAGGGGTTGCAACGCCCCTCCCGCCCCCCTTCGGAGGACGTGTTACAAAAAGGAGGATTAATCATCAGCCTTTCAAATGCCAAACTTATCAAATCAATCATGTCAATTGAACAAGTATTACGTTATTTATGGTTCAAAACATGAACAGAGTCTATAAAGGGGAGGTGGCGGAAGAAGTGCATGGTGGAGGAAGCGTTGACCGTCATTCACTTGTAAACTGAATACAAATCTTCGTCCTGCTTGATAGCGACAATTTGGAGTATAAGCAGCATATTTTGTAAATACATATTTAAGAAAGGTAAAAAGAGAAGAAAAAGAAAGGAAACTGATCCCGTTCCATTTTTTTTTTCAGATGATGTTTTATGCAAAGCCTTCACTGGCGACTTTCCACTCATTTCATGAAAAACAGGTAACATAATAGTCACCTTTTGTAATTGGCTTTTTAGAAAGCTCAAGCCTTTTATCACAAAGCAGTTTCAATATTAGTTTAACAGTAACTAATGGTGCAATAATGATTTTTTACCACGCAGACACTTTCCATTTAAACCTGCAACATAGTACAATCTAAATCGCTTTTATTGAATTTTATCCAGAAAAATATTTAAAAAGTATATATTCCTGTGGACAATTGTCTTTCTTTGTCTGCTCAAGGTAGACAAGTCTACCCTAATCAATTTTTTTCTTGAAAACTATCATTTTTTAAGATTTTATATAAGTGTGTTCTGCATTAAAATAGCAAGCTACAATAGCTATTAACTCTCATTTCATAATTATACCATACATCATTTAGCACGGTAATGTTAGTTTTTATAATAATTCTGCATAATATAAGTTATAAAGATTTCAGATTGCTTTTATGGCTGCCGTCGCATGAAAATAAATAATAGTTTATGAAAATAATAAAAGAAATCTGAATCTAAAAGAAAAATAATTGTTCGATCGAGTTTGCAATCACAACCAAGGACATAATTAGAAGCGATTTCGTTTCAAAACTAGTGCTACTGTCAAAAACTGCCAGTTGCAGTGAACGGTTAACGTTTAAAACATTTGTCTTATGTTCAGGTTTTTTAGTTCTCTCTTGCCCGTTCAGATCTTGTTGAATAACATGGCAGGATTTTTTTTGTCACACGGAGACAAAAATATGTCATTTAGGAGTTCGATCGTGTAATCCTCTGTGCTTCAGCTCAGTGCACTAAACCTTTGCTTAAAGTTATACATTGTCTCATCAATTTCAGGGTGTGATTTCCAACTATATCATATAGTGATAACAATCCGTTGATTTTGACTCAAAGAAAGAATGATGGATTCTGCTAACATAACATCCAACACGACAAATAGCGAGGAAATTGGGACTTTCGTTTCTTCTGTAGTTCGATCTACCATTTTTGCAATGATGGCAGTAACTACAATAACTTTGAACATTTTAAGCATAACCGTCGTCAGAAAAATGCGTTTGGCTGAATGTCATCTTTACTGCAAGTTTTTAACTACTTTTAACACATATCAGAATATCACCATTTTTGGCGTACATATGGAATAGAGTATCTAGTTTATACATGCAACTTTACTAGTGATTTTACGTCCATTATAATTTCAAAACTACGTATTATAGACTACTTCGAAAAATTGACGCCTATTTCGCCGAAACCTCATGATTCGACTGTTTTCTAATTTTGACAGATTGTAGGCTTGATACCTTTAATTGAATTACAAATAATATTTTATGAATATGTTGTGTTGATTTTGAATGATAATGTAACAAACCCGCGTTGTTTTGCCCGAAAAACCTGACGTGAATAACGACTCTGAGTTCGCCCTGTTTGAGCTGTGAATTGTCTGTTTTTAGTATCTACATTTTGTCTGATTTACGCATTCGCATAATTTACTTACAAATGGAGCATCCCAATGAGGCAAAAATTGCAATTTTTATGTAAACAAAAGAAAAATACGGCATTCAAACGTTTATGTTTTAGATTTTAGTTCACGAACTCAACGCTGCCTTGATAGCCTAGCGGTAGATCTCTCGCCTCGTAATGCATGACTAACCCCTGCCATAATCCATGGTTCGAGTCCCCGCAAATCCAGTGGAAACTATTTATCTTTTCATGATTAAAAAATAGTTAGGATTCATATTTTCCTGAGCAGATGGAGGTCATCAACCATTAAAAACACCCCTAAAGACGTCGACGACGCCAATGGGTCAAAATAAAAACCCTTTTTCAACGTTTTTTTTCTGACGAGCATGCTACCACTTTTTTCTTCGACCGCCCTTCCGTCGTTTCAGTTCTGTTGGGCTTGTTTTACAATGGCGATGTATTCCCGATATATTATTTAATATGGTTCGTGATAGGATTGTGTGGTACAGGGTGTCCCAGAAAAAATCTTACAATCTTTGTGTGATATTGTCATTGACCTACCCACTCAACTGTAACAATGTTTACCAATTTATCTGTGCTGAAAAACAAATTTGATGTAAAAATAAGACAGATATGATAAATTTTCCACGGTGACCCGTTTTTATTCCATTCAGAAAAACCCCTACTTTATGGCCATTAATCATGAAACTGGACCAGACAAAAATCCACCCAAATAGTTGATAAAACATAACTTTTGTTGTACACTACCGATTGAAATACAACAAACAGTATCTGAAAGTTCAATTCATGGGCTATAAAATTCAACCTTTACTTTCTGATTATCCGTTAAACCTTAGAAAATTACACGCACAGATTGTAAGGTTTATTCTGGGACACTCTGTATGCTACCTTTTTGGAAGAGTTTACCTTAACTCTTGGAAAAAAGGATGTATTTAAAACTTTTTTGTCCTGGGTCACTACATTGTCTAAAAGGTTCTGACATCTAACATGACTTCAGCTTCAAATGATTCTTTGTATTTGCTTTCATAATTTACAATATTTAAGCACGCAATCAACTGATAAAGGCTATTTTTTTAATTCTTATATTTTTCTTGCTTAAAATCATTTTCACTGTTTTACCAAACCAGGAACCATTGAGGGCTCATTGATGTTTGTTTCAAAAAAAAAATAGTTTGGGGAAACCATAAGTTTGGCTAGAGAATCCTTAGTTCTGGTTGGGTCACCACTGGGACAAAAAAGAGTTCTTTAAATGCACCATTTTTATATATAAGAGTGTGTCATTTTGATCATTGCTTGATATTATACATTTGATTCTCTTTTGTACCAACTGAAACTACTCCGGGTGCGGTTGATTTAGATGGTTTAGGCTTCACCAGGGACTTAAGGTGGCTTAGCACACATAGAATTCCTCTATTTAATTTTCTTATTTTTTGATATATGGTGTTTTTATGTGTGCTGATCACATTTCTTAAATAAAAAAAGGGGGTCACCGACTTAGTTTCTGAGAAAAATCCATTTAAAAAAGGGTATGTTTTACCACTTTTTACCATTGGAGTCTATGGGAAAATCAAAAAAATCAAGACAAAAACGGTTATAATTAAAAAACGGCTCTATTTTTTTCTCTCTTTTTCACATATGTTTTGGTCCTTATATAGTTCTTTAAAAAAACGTAATAAAAAAATATGGTCACCGACTTACTTTTTGAGATATTAAGCAAAATTAAGCAAAAAAATTGCATTTTTTTAGCAATGAGTAACACCTTAAGCACTGTGCACTTTGAGCCCTGCGTCATCAGGAGTAACGCGCATGGTCTTATGCGTGAATATAAAAATCACACACGTGTAAGATCGCGTTATATTAAATCGCAAGATACAGTACGCCAGAAAGTACGCTAAAAGCCCGGGATACTACTTTGAAATTGTGTCCAACACCGCTGATATCAGCTCACTCATGTCCGACACCGCATCTATGCTAAGCCACCTTAACTGAACCTCAATGAAAAAAAGAAATTCAAAGAATAATTTGTTTGCATAACATATAGTAAATATAAATGTTTAATATTTGACAAACTTATAAAAACTCTCATCATGGTTATTATACAAAACATGTTACATTTACACAATTAAAAACAAAGACTGAATAACTGACTTCAAATGATATTGGTTTTGGAGAGTATGTTGTATAATACTCTGTAAACCTTGAAGTATGCAACAAGCAGCCGATTAACGCACATAAACCAATATGACCATACGGGGAAGTAAATTAGTCCGTATTTTTTTAAATCACAACAACATATCCAATCTTGCTGAATATCGCAATGAACTTTCGTTCAATTAATGTTAATCCATGTGCAACAAAATTAGCCAAAATGAAACCAAAATCATGAACAGTTTATGTTAAAAAAATATTAATACGCAGTGATTTGGTCTTAATCAATCCTTATCAATCATTACTAGTTTTTTTTTTACAAAACAAAATCACCAGTTCACAATGTTGTAGAATGCAAGTGATATATGCTATGGATCTCGTAACAGAGTCTGATTGCTTGTTGCAAACTTAAAGGTTTATTATAGAGTATAGTTTCTAGAACAAAGAGATGACATACAGAGAGTCTTGTCGTTGAGATGCTAAGGTCCATATGCACAAAACAGGTGTAAATGAAATGCGTAGTGTAATTGTCAAAAATAACATTTTCCACTTAAAATAACAGTCCAATTGTGGGTTCAGAAATGGCACTTGAGGAAAAAAAGGCAAATTACTGAGATTAATGTTTTTCTATACAGTCAACATGGTCAAGGCAGGTTTCACTTAGGGCAGGAAAGTCTCCCAACTTTCCTGCTTAGGGCCAGGTCTGACCCGTTTTGTGCATAATTACCCCCGGGGGGACTGCTCAGATACTAAAGTGGTACTCATGCTCGTCAGAGTGCCTCAAAATTGGACCCTTAATAGTAATTTTTGAGTGAAAAATACACTCTTAAACGGCACAAGATGATGTAAATTGCAACCCAAAGTGCGTAATGGTGTACGATTGTAATACCTTTTTGTTACAAATTAGGTATTAAAATGTATACAATTGAAGTTTATCAATCATTTACATTGACTCATGCTTATTTTCTCTTGTTTTTATACATTTTATGCAAAACCTGTACAGCACGATACTCAACTGAGTGACGTAACGTGAAAAATGACCCTTAGTGGTAGCTTGAATTTACAAACCTAAATGGCGTTAGTTGTGCTAAAAAATATCACTTTTCCCAAAAACGTAGATGTCACTGGTGGGTCAAAATCAGACCCTTATACGCCATTTTTTATGATGAGCACGAGTACCAATTATCATTCAGAGCAGACCCCAGGGATAATGACCTAAAGGAGTTTTCTAATGGATCTCATTATGCATTGCATGCTTCCTATGGGAAATTTTGTAAAGAAAGTCATGTGAGTAGTTAGTGACGCAACATACCAAAACTGTAAGATTACAATAATAAACTTTGGTTTATGGACATTTCACCACTAACTACTCACATAATTTCCTATAAAAACAATCCCATAGGAAGCAATGCATGATGTATGTTTGAGATCACCTCAGAGACTCAGAATAATTTGAGCTTAGCCCCTCAAACCAGTTAATATTTGTGTATTATATCGCAAATACAGTTTTTTACCTTATAAGGCATACAAGGGGGTATCAAAAAGTTTTAAAGATCACTAAGAAGAAAAAGAGCTATATCAATGAACTTTTGTCAAGATGGTCACGTGTCCTTTTATACATTATGGTGCAAAAATGATGTCATTTGCATTTATACTTTTTATACAGGTGTCGATAGATGTCAATAACCTGCCTCCGCTAACCATATAAACTAAATGGAGAAATCAAAGATATGTGGCGTAATTAAATCCCTACACTTGGAGGTTTACAGCCCAGTAATTCTATGAAGACACACCCAAAGTGTAATTGTTTGATTATATAGTATAGGTTAGAATCTCCTCTTTCCATTAATACCAAAAAATATGGGAATCAGTCAAAAAATGATGTCACAATGACGTAATAAAGCAAGTAAATGTTAATTTTAGCAAATTACGACATATAGATATTTTGGCTAACACAGGACCTCTGCTAAGTCGGTCTGTGGACAGTAGGTTTTAAGTGGGAGAAATGTGTTACTTTGCACAGTGGCTATGTAGAGATGACTTAATGGTCACTTAATAAAATTATGTTCCTGGCTGTATTTCTTCTTGGTGATCTTTAAAACTTTTTGATACCCCCTCGTATATGCACCAATAATCTTCACTGAAACCTCTCCTGAATGAAATATGAATTTAAAAATTACACTGGCAGTTTGCAATATAGTATAAAATATATAATTTATATAATAGGACCTAAGAAAGACCCTGGTGGAACACACTAATCCTATTCATCCTCTTGGTGATCGACCCTGGCAGGTTACGCAGCATGTACGTCTATATGTTGGATAATGGCATAAATTGGCAGAAAGCACAAGTTGACAATTTGCTGATGGGTTATCGTAACAGGCTGAAAATGAAAAAGAAATACATTATTAATTACAGGGCCTGGTAAGAATCCCTGTGGAACACTACAGTTTAATGTATGTGAAAGGCATCAGTACTGCGTTACCAACACGACTATTGCATTATAATGCACTATGCAGGTCATGGGTGGCAAAATCCCTAGGATTGTGGGTGTAATATAATATACAAATAATGAATGTTTATGAGTGCAATGGTACAAATATTTCATGAGGTGAAAGATCAAATGCTCCATTAGCGAAGCTGAGTTGATGGGGCATTTAATCTTTCACCTCATGAAAATATTTGTTCCATTGACACGAATAAGAAACATTTATTATTTGTTTTATATGACAGCTAAATAAATCTTTGTAAACAAAACAAACCGAGACAACATCTATGGTGCTGTACATGCCAGCTTTAATGCAACGACGCGTCTTATGCTGCGCCCGTGGACTGTGCAAGCGTACTCAATTTAAAATTACACCCGCGACTGATGTTACGTCAATACCGAAAAGGTAACTGTGCAATATGTCAACATTTTTTCCATGGCACTATTGCACAGTTGGTGACGTTTACTATCAAATGGACCAAATGACTAATGGCATGTGACCCAAGATGCGCCAGTCAAGTGACACAGATTTATTTAGCTGTTATATATTGCTAATAATGCATAATGCAAAACAGTAGATGCCAATATCAACAATTATTGTTGTCAACGTCAAAATGTAGACATCATGTTTGCATGCTCCCGAATCATATGTCAGCATTACTTCCAATGTATAGATCCCAAATTTTGCCTACCATTTTGTATACAGACCCCGGGGAGGGCACCTAAATTTGGTTTTGGTAGGGTTGTGCGGCCTCGATAGCTGAAACCCTATTCTAGGCAGCGGAAGATCGACTCCGATAAAGGGGGTCTAGAGAACTGAAGTGACTCAAAAATTACCCATTAGAACTAATTCTTAGGGCTTAATTTGGGCTCTTTAAGAAAAAAAATCCTAAATTTTACTTGAAATGGGGGTCTTGGGAACTAAACTTCAGAAAATGAGGCTAGAGTAACTGAACATTTTTGAAAAAAGGGCTTGAAAACTACAGATTGTGCTTGAAATGGGGGTCTAGTGAGCGGCAGATATGGCGTGAAAAGGGGGTCTTGAGGGCCGCACATACCTTTAACACCATTCTAGGTCAGTGCCCTCCCCGGGATACAGACAGCACATACTTGCAAGGTTGTGACCACTTCTTTACGATGCATAACCTATTTCCTGCCATTACAACCATCAAACTTATAAAGGGACACACGCAAAAAACACTGTTTGGACAAAAGATTTTGTTTAGGCATTTTGGTCAAATTCGTAGATTAAAAATGACCTAATTTTTAAAATTTGAGTCGTAAATTCAGTGCAATCTAAGACTACCGTTCTGACAATTCTGATCTACTAGCTATAGACCTTTTCAAAACATGACTTTCCGAGAATTTCTGAAGCTGATTTTACACTTTCCAGTAATTGCCGACAGAAAAAGTGACACTTCAACACAAAAACCAGAATGTAAAGTTCGCGTTCTCGTTATCTGGTTGCGTACGTATTCGAACTTGTAATTGGGGTTAGCACTAACGAGTCACTTTTAAAAAGTTTTAGTGTGATGCGCTACGAGTTGACTTTTTTTGGGGGAAGCGGATTAGCGGAGCGGTAATTCCCTCGCTTTGCACCAATGAGTTTCGGGTGTCTTGGGTTCGATTCCTGACCCCGACGCTGTATGTGCATTTGGTTTACAGTCCATACTTGCTTTCGTAGGTTTTTCTCCGGGTACTCCGGTCTTCCTCCTGCATCTAAGACTGTCACTACATTTGTCCATCTGAATCTGCCCCCACCCAGGTTATGGGAAGCTGCACAAAGGGTGAATATTACAGCTGAAGCACCGATAGAATGTGCTCCATGGAAGCACTTCTAAGTGAAGTGAAATGGTTGTGACGATTTATCTGCAGCGAATCATGAGCGCTTTGTATCTTCGGTAAAAGGCGCTATAAAAATGCCATTATTATTATAATTATTATTATTATTATTATTATTATTATTATTGACTGGGGCATTGTGGTTAGGTAATTGTAAGCTTAATCAGACGATTTCAAATTGGAATTTCACTCTTTTTGTCAGTGAGCATATGGTGGCCTCAGCAAAAAGTTGTTCAGAATTAGTGCCTCTAACCATGTATAGGTCTGAATATAATTATTTTCACTTTTAAGTGCACTGCAAATCCTACTGAAATGCGAGAGATTTTTCGGAAAATTTTGCTTACAAAAAAGTACATGCTAATGAGCTCATACGTGATTGGTTGATAAAACGGCCATGTGATCGATGTTCCGAAGATTTCAGAATGGATTTTGAAAAGATCTATTGCAGTAACCAACTCCATTTTTTTTTTTGGTGATGAAATATTGGATTTGTTATTTTCCTCACATTTAATTTCACTCCCGGGGGGGGGGGGGCACCCAACTTTGGTTTTGGTAGGGGTGTGCGGCCCGATATCGGTCTAGTCTAGAGAACGGAAGATTGACTCTGAAAGGGGGTTCTAGAGAACTGGGGGTCTTGTGAACTAAATTTCAAAAAATGAGGCTATGGAATTGAACATTTTTGAAAATAAGGCTTGGGAACTAAAGGTTGGGTTTGAAATGGGGGTCTAGGGAACGACAGACAAGGCGTGAAAAGGGGGTCTTAAGGGCCGCACATACCCGTATCACCTTTCTATGTCAGTGCCCCCCTCCCCCGGGATTTCACTTCTTGGGTGTTTTTTTTTTCTTTTTCTTCTTTTTCTTTATTGTTGTTCTTATTGTTGTTTTCTTTTATAGATCTCATGTGTTCCTGCTCCATTTGCACATCCCTGGTTCTGGCACACAAAGTAAAAACACAGTATGTGCATTTATAAAGCATAGCAGATACTTCCTTTAAACATGCAATTTCATATCAATCCACTGCCACACTAATAAGTTATATTTACACATATTTGATATAGTAGATACAGCCTTAAGTTATTAAAGAGAATTGATCATCTGCTCATTTGTGTGGGATTTCTCCAAGGGAAAAGGAAGTAACTTGCAATATCTCTGCAGTACACATACTGCATTTTTACTTTGTTGGATTTGCTATGCCAATGTATACTCACAAGACTGTTCTTCTGAGCATTGAGCACTTCTGCATTTCATGGTTGACACAGGTCTTGTCAAATCATCGCAATTGTCGCTGACTTCACCATTGAGATAGCATCTCACACTACGTGTCCTGATACCTGATCCACAGGTACGTGAACACTGAAAAAATGAAACAAAAAATAAAATTGAATCAAGGTAGGCAATTCCAACTTTTTACGATATGTCCACGGAGTTGGCATCGATGCAATTGTTGCTGACTTCACCATTGAGGTAACATCTTACACTACGAGTCCTGATACCTGATCCAAATGTACGTGAACACTGAAAAATGAAACAAAAAAAATGAAAATTATGTTATGATAAAATTGAACAGAGGTAGGCAATTCCGATACAATATGTTCGCAGAGTTGGCAAAACACTATGAGTCCTGATATCTGATCCAGAGATACGTGAACATTGAAAAATGAAACAAACAAAAAATGTTATGATAAAACTGAATGGAGGTAGGCAATTCCGATGCGATTTGTCCAGGGGAGGGGGGCAATGAGATAATTATTGCTGATTTCACCATTGAGGTAACCTGTCACACTACGTGTCCTGATACCTGATCCATAGGTACGTGAACACTAAAAAAATGAAACAAAAAAAACTTTAAATAAAATTGAATGGAGGTAGGCAATTCCGATACAATATGTTTGGTGGAGGGGGAGGGGGGCAATGTAATTGTTGCTGACTTCCTCCTTGAGATATCATCTCACACTAATACGTGTCCTGATACCTGATCCACAGGTACGTGAACACTGAAAGAAAAACCCATATAACAAAATTGAATCAAGGTAGGCAATTCGGATTCGATATGTCCGGGGAGTTGGCGTCAATGCAATTGTCGCTGACTTTCCCATCGAGATAGCATCTCACACTAAGAGTCCTGATACCTGATCCACAAGTACGTGAACACTGAAAAATGAAACAAAAAATTAAACTTATGTTAGGTAGGCAATTTTAATGCAATATGCCCCGGAGGAGGGATGCATATCACAACTGAAGAAAAAAAATTAAAACAGATTCTGAATTTTAATTTATGTGGCTCATTCCAGTGAAAACTAAACCTTTTTGATTTCAAGCAAAAAATCAGCTTTTTTATTCGACCATATGAGCAGTTTTTTCAGTCATACGTTTGTTACTCGGTATGTGAAAAGTATTTTCTAATCAGGAATTTTGAATTTTTTCTACCCGTGGATGAATGAGCACATGTTTTCATTCAAAAATGTCACAAACATTACCAAAAAGTAACACCAAAATGTCACAAACGTTACCAGACGTTACCAAACAAAACATTGCATTTAAAGAAATCCTGACGATAGAATTTCCTACCACTTTTATGAACTATTTGTAAATATGTTACCAATCATCTCTGAAAACCGCAATAAAAATTCGCTAACATGTCAGAGAAATTTTACTTTGAAGTCATTTTGTCCCGGTGCTGTCTAGATACTCACAATCTAACTACGGACATAAAGTGCGCCTTTGAGCAGCCATTATGGAGGATGTGATCAGATTGTGATATCTGTATAGACAGCCGTGCTGTGATCTAGATGAAATGGCACGTTAAATAAGCCTAATGTATGTATAATATATATGTATGTATAGGAGCAAAAAACCATTTCCATGCGAGGTCACAAACTTTATTCAGTATTTTGGAAATTATTTTAATCTTTCAAATACCTGCATGTCTTGATCCCACCAGTGAGCACCATTATCAACAACAAACTCGTTGTGTAATGTTTATGCTAGGTTCTGTGGCCATTTAAAAGTGAAATTTTCCAATTTTTTGGTCACAAACGTTACTTTGGAATCACCCATGTGTATACTAGTATTTGAAAGAAACCTTCCACACACACACACCCCCTAAAAGGACTGAAACTTAGTATTGGATATTCACGAATTAATAATCACACTAAATTTCATCACTTATTTTTCAACATTACATAATCGTCAAAAAGGTTCAGTTTATGCGACACTTTATAATGCATGCACAAAGAGGAATCTGAAAAATAGGGTAATTGTTTTACCAAAGACGGTCTAAAGTAATTTGGTACTTAAGACTGTCTATGGTTTTACTCAGTGTATAAGCAAAATGCAGTTGAAAGTCAATAAGCGCAGATTTACGCCTTGACCTACCTCAGACCAAGCAGTTGATAACCATTTAGCTCTTCCAGATGGTACAGGAGGAGGTTGTCGGACATGAGCTGGGCATTCTGGGAGCC